>JAJONR010003301.1:0-65128 GCA_029582245.1 Solanum etuberosum | reverse complement strand
TGATGGTTGTCGGTTAGAGAAACTCCCACAGAGATATTTTGTATTCTTATATACATAGAGTTTACTTTGTATTTTCATATACAAGTAGATTTTATCTTGTATCCTTGCATACAAACTGAGTTACTATTGCATTTTTCAATACATTGAGTTGCTTTCTACTGTTTTAAAAGCTTTCCATATATTGCATCTGTATTGTTGCTTTATATTGAGTTGAGTATCCAGAGATGAGTATCCAGAGTTGAGTAACCAGAGTCGAGTATCTTATTATTAAGTCGAGCCTTATTTCACTGAGTTGAATATCTTATCATTGAGTTGAGCCCTATTTTCTCTGAGTTGAATTGAACTATGTTTCTTTGAGTTGAGTGAGTTGAGAAGAGGTAAGTATGTTTCTATTCCACCAGTTCAAGCTTATGTTTATGCTTTAGAATTCTCCTTACATGCTCATACATTCCATGTACTGATTCATTTGGCCTGCATCGTTTCATGATGCAGATACATGTACTCAAAATCATCAACAGACGCTTCGTTGATACCTCATGCAGTTCGAGTTAGCTATGGTGATTCTCCTTGCTTTCGGAGGGTTCCACTTGCACTTTCAGTTATATCAGTTGTTAGGATATCGTGGGTCTTGTCCCCACTTCCATCTTTGTCAGTTAGAGGCTTCATAGATAGACAATAGAGTTTCAGAAGTATGTTCATTTATTTTGTTCAATGTTTTAACGACTTAAGTTGCCTATTTTATGACGAGTTGAATATATTATTTTTATTCAGTTTTAAGCTTTATATGCTTGAGTTAGTCTTCCGCTTGTAGTCAACCAGGATGAGGGTTCGCTTGGGGACCAACAATGGTTCTCGTGTGCCGGCCACGTCCAGGGTGTAGGCTCGGGTCATGACATACAATATGAGAACTTCTCAAGAGATCATCCATCTTAATATTTTTCTTGATCAAACACACTTAATTTTATAATTATAGTAAAATTTATTATATAGAATGGATGTACTACGCACACCAGAATATCTCTAACACGATTACCTACCAACACCAAGAAGAAGAACATGAGTTAAGGGTTGGATTAGACGAAGAAAGAGGACAGAATAAGAAGGTTATATCAATAGATAATATTGTAATGAGTTCTAAATAACATGTGTCAGACCTACAATCTTAGGGCGATATAAGTTAAGGAAGGCCACTATGAGCTATTTGTAGTAAGTGTGGGAAGTATCATTTTGGATGCCAAAAAGGCACAAGTATGTGTTATAGTCATTGAGGTAGAAGTCACCCTAAGAGGAATTACTCAAAGATTAGTCATAAAATGGGTGGTGGCAGTGCATTTTTTATATAAAGACATCAAGACATTCACAACTAGTTATCGTTCTACAATTAATACAATATTTTAGACCCTGTGACCCAAGTATACACACATAAGTAATTTCTATTAGGTACAAAGTTTTAGGGCACCATACCCCCAATTTTAGAGTAATATGAGTTTAGGATCGCACCAACGTTCACATTGTAGCAATTTTGGCAAGAGACACTCAAAGACGTGTCATAAGAATATTGACATATATTATAGGTGTGGCAATTATAGCACATCTAGAGAAAGTATACTATAGCTACAAGAGAGTATGCTAGTGTCAGGAGTAGTTGGGTAGCTCAGCTAACCAGCCCAATAATAGCCACGTCAACACCACAAGGTGAAAGAGTATCATGGTTAGAGTAAGTCAATTTCTTTCTATATTTTGAGTAATCATCAAGTTATGATGTTTAACCATAGACCATTGCAAGTAATTCATCGATTCTTTCTCAAGGTATGTTCATGAATTCATTTATTTTAGATTATATGATCCTATATATATGTATGTTGCCTCACTTGTTAATTTGGTGAAATGTGTTGGTGAACTTATCCAGTATGGTTCCTTTTGAGAGTTGAAGGTTAAGAGCTTGGATATACGAAGAAATTTTAGTGGTTAGTGTTGATTAGCTAGTCTAAAGGCTGTTAAATAAGAGGTAGCTCCTATTTGAAGATTGTAAAGAAATAGAAGACAATCGTATCTACTCTTATAATGAAAATATATGCTTTAAATCATGTCCCATCTTTTTTTCTCATAACGCTAAGCCACCATGACATTCAACTCAAAGTCCTTATATTCACGTCATGCTTATGTCTAAGGTCAATGGTCGTGTGTACATCTTATATGACATATTCTCATGATTCTTTTCTTGGCATATTACACTCATAATGGTGTCACAATAGAAAATGATAAGAGTGAGATATGATTGAGGGAATGTTAGAGGTTAAGCTATGTTTAATTTCTAGTGGATTATGAGCCCATGCTAATATTTGGACATCAACGATGTCTTTATTACACAAGTAATATTATATTTATGATTGTATAGATTCATTTTATGTGTTCGTCTAAAGTGACTTTATTTGTACCTTATATGCTTGAATATGAGGTATTTGTGCCTATTGACCTTTTTCCCGCCTGCTTTATTTTTTATGGTGATATTAATCTTTTTCAACTATAGTAAGTAATGTTAGAAATATCTCATTCATACTACATGTCTATATTGTACAAGTAATCCCTTGGTGTTAAAACACTATTTATATTCTATACAATTTGTGTCTGTGACGGTTTTCCTTAATATCTTGCAATAGTGGTATGGGTGATGATTAGTAATAAATGTAAGTTATAGAAATAAAATGACTTTCAATTTCTGTTATGATTTATAAGGTCAAGAGGATCCAAGTTAATGTTTCGTCCATTATTATCTTGTGTTGTGTATTATGGTGCCCAATAAGACTTGTTTATGTAGTTTTGGTCAACTGTCTTATGCTTTGAGGCTATGGGATAAATTTAAAAAAATCTCAAGATTTAGTTTTATCTAGGGTTATGATTCTTATTCAAGGAAGAATAATTCTAAAAGAAGGGGGACGTAACACCACATATCTTTACATCATAGTACGACTAGTCAAATGTCGATGAATTTGTTTAACAATAGAAGGATAAGGCAGTATGTGGATAAATATATAAAGGTATTTGAAGTATTAAAAATAAGGCTAGAGATCAAGGGAAACCTAGAGCAAAAGTTCTAGTTGATGGTTGTACTATGATTGATTATTTCAAATGATCTGACTTTAAACAAGTGTAAGTTACTATTTACAAGGAATCAGAGGGTGTTTTACCTATTAGATTAATTTATATGAGTCTACTTTTCAACAAATCAAATCATTCATCAATCTAAGTTCGAAGTAAAACATTATGATCATTTTACCAATAGATAATAGAGCAGTCAACTATGATATTGGTAGGAAATTCTGCAACCAAAGTTCCCTCTCTTTGGTCACAAAACTGTTTTGCCCTCTATAGAATGGTACAAATTTGGGTTATTTTTTGTCCTTGTGACCCAAAGTATGGTCAACATCCTCATTATACGATCACGTTTGTGGTAGTATTCTAGGACATCTGTCAATACACCAAGTTTATTCTAACTTCTTTCCCATTCATTTTAGACGATCCAAGACTATTTTTTCATTGTTCTCCTCCCTTTCAAGTACCCAAAATTAATGTTAGTTTCTCTTAGTGAGTTCTTACTCATTCTTTTAATTATTACACGACTCTAACATCAATTTCCTCTCTAAATTTTAGAGATTCAAAAAATTCTCCATTTAGGACTCAAGTGGAGATTTTTAAAAAAATTCTTCAGCAAGTTATGACTCTCTTTTAATTTCATGCATGAATTTTTATAAATGTCTTATGGAAATTTTAGATATAAAACTCATGAAATGATGATAAAAAATCATATACTTGGTTTTTTTAAGTTTCTGAGAAAAATGATTTTTATGGTGTTCTTGTTGTGTGTTGTCCGGAGGGGTATGGGTGATCCCGTAAGAGAAATTATGTTGTTGTTGGAAAGGAGGAGAGGTAGGGTGTAGTTATAGTGTATTTGAGTTCTAGCTCACCTTGTGTTCAATAAGTTGTCTAATTGATGTGTCACAAATCTCTTTGTTAATTCTACCTTCATATTATCATTGTTCCTTTTATATTAAAGTCTTATCAGAGCAGTTGAGTTTGGTGATATGCTTAAAAGATAGAATTAAGATAGATAAGATAAAGTCTCTCAATCTTAAAATTTCTACATATTTTCTTCAATAATATGTTGCTCTTATTCGATGTGTTCTTCTTATTGAATCAATATATGCACCTCTAAAGGAGATATTTGACTAGATTTATAACATTTTCTTCAAATATCTCGAAATATCCATGTTACACTTTTATTTAGGATTAATAACATGCTTCCTATAATAAGTATATTAAATGTCTCCAAGGTTTCTCATATGCTTAAAATATTGATACAGTCATTTCCTCAATTTTATACGGACCTTCTTATACGTTCTTCCAGTGTCACGCTTCTCATGTCTTTAATCTAAATATATAGGTGAATATGAGTCCGTTCACCTGTCATGTGGGTCGCTTACTATTTTGATTTAATAGATGCATCTATGGTATGATCACATGTGCGTTTGTTATCAACTTACAAATTATTTTGTAAGGTTGTTTGCTCGAATTGTTTAGATTTCCTAACATTAGGGGGAGATATGTTTAGCAGCTGAAAATTATGTGTGGGATGAATTATCTAGATCCTCGTTAAAAAATGTGAACTTAAAATTCAAGAGATAATTCATTTGCAAAATGTTGCAAATAATTTGCCAGATGTACTTGCTGACCTAATATTTTAATTAAGTTGCAAATGCTCCAATAAATAGTCCTTGAAGGACAGAGTCTATGGTACGCCTGAAGCGTGATAGACCAATCGATTCTACATAAAATTCCTTGAGGAAGGAGAGGAACAAATTATCAAAATGGTCATGATAATGAGGTAAGTGCTTTGAAAGAGCACTACGACATAACACTTCATAAAACCTTGGCAAAGGTTCAGGTACCTGAAATGATGAAAAATGAAGAGATCTTAATAAGTTATATCGTATTGGAATCGAGTTAAATGACCGGCGATGATATCTTTGATATGAAGTAGCACTCAATGCTATAAATGGTTACGAGGATCTTGGATTCAAATTTATTATATAGTGTGGACAGATAAATAATTGGCCAAATAAAATGCATTATTCAAGTATATTTTGTTTCACTTAGAAAAGTGATGTTTTGAACTTATAGTTCATAGATCAATATATAATGTCAATGGGGTACAAATCAATCATTGTGAAAGTATAACCGTAAGATATAAAGTGCGGTTTGTGCCTCGCCGCATAAATGGTTTTCATAAAATTCCTAACATTATTAAATGAAGATATATTCTCCAGTGGTGGATGTAATGAGACTTGTTTCAATCTGGCAATAGATGAAATACTTGAATATGCATAATGGATGATTATTATGTCTAAATAGACGATGAAGGTTACATGAAAATTCTTGAAGGATTTAAAAGGTCTTAAAACAATTCCATTGAGTACCCAATGGTTCTGAGATTGCTTAACACAGAGAAAGAATTTTTTTCGATCTCATGAAAATAATTAAAAATGTCATGTATTAGTGCAATTTGTGCACTTACAGATTTCTGATTATGAAAATGCTAAAAGATTATATGATATACATAACGAAAGTTATGTGAAGGGATTGTCATATTATCATTCAAGTTGTGTCAAGAAACTAACAAAGCAAGTGACTCAACACATAGAAGATGTGTGATTTTCTTTGAGAAGAAAAGACGAGCTTCCATAAAATTGAAATGATCAATCTCCGAATCAGAAATGATTTAATTATGTACATGCAAAATATTTATTTGATCCGCATAAAGCTCGATCGCAAATGGGCTATTTGTTTACATATAGAGGCACAACAATATCTTGGCATTTAAAGAACCAAACATTAGTAACCACTTCTTCAAATCATGCAGAAATAATATTGATCTATGAAGTAAGTCGGGAGTGTGTTTGGTTGGAACCATGATCTATCATATTAAGAATATATGTGATTTTCCTTTGGAAAGGGATATTCCAACCACCATATACGAAAATAATGTATAGCTCGATTGAAGGAAGGATACAATCAAAGGAGACCGAACAAAACATATTTTACAATTCTTTTTCACACATGATCTTCAATAAAATAGTGTGATAGACGTTCAAAAGATCCGTTCAAGTGACAATCTTATAAACTTATTCACTGAGGATTGTCAACATCAATATTTGATAAATTGAGATATAAGATTGAAATACATCATCTCTAAGATATCAAGTAAAAATTTTATCAGGGGTAGAAAACTACACGTTATACTCTTTTCCTTAACCATGATTTTGTCCCAATTGGGTTTTCCTGGTAAGGTTTTTAACGAGGCAACATTCAAAGCGTATTATGAGATGTGTGTACTTTTTTTCCTTCAATAGGCTTTTTTCCATTGGGTTTTAAAGGTTTTAACAAGACACATTATCTATGGACATCCAAGGGGAGTGTTATAAATATTATTGTGTGGATGTCCACTACACCAAGAATAATTTACTCTCACCAATTATCTTCATTACTTCCCTCCATTATGAAGATAACCTCTATCTTTATGATCATTATTCTTGTAGCCTTACACATCCATAGCCTCCTCCATTATATTCATGATTAATGTCATGTTTATGTCTAACCTTTTGTATGCCTCTACGTTTGTAACACCTCGAATTTTGAAAAGAAATAAAGAAATGTTCGTGCAAGTCAACCATCAGTTTTTCATTTTGGGTCAGCTTCAATCGAGCATATCTTTTAGCACATATGAAATTAGGTGGCCCATGACCAATCCAATTAAAGGTCTTTGAGTCCTCTTTCAAACACCACCAAGTTTGCTTAATTACGAGCTTGGAGAAAAAAGTTATGGTCGTTTGAGTGAAGCCTCTCTATTTAAGAAATCTCATTCGTTTTTAGAAGGGTAGTTTGGTCTTTTCCTTTTTCTACTGAGACTAGCAACGTTTTCTTTACCCCAAATAAAGGTCTAATCAGTATTAGACAACTTTTTCAGGTTCCTAAACACTTAGAGATTTAGAGTGAGATTTCAACAGGAGAAAAGGGCAGGGTTACAAGCATTCTTTCAAGAACTGAGGATTTCGCCAAGAACATTATTTTTTCCAGGTATGTAAGACTTCTCACAGTATTGTACTTTTTCACCTCACGCCATACATCTAAATTTATCCCCGAAATCATTTTACTCAAAGAGTTCTTGTATAGTTCTTGATTTTAGTTCAGTTCTTGAACAATGGAGGTTGTGAATTCTTTCGTGTTGTTGATCTTTGGTAAAAAATTATATTCCCAAGAGGTTTGTATGGAATTCCTTATGTATTCGTGTTGGGTTTGAGAATCATGAAGATTTTAGGAGAAATTCCCACATTCTAAACTAGTTTGGACCCTAATTTTGAGCTTGAAAATTCATCAGATTTTCTGGGCAGGGGTGTGGGGAGGTGCGCCAGACCTGGCGTACAATAGTTTGGGGTCTAGCTCCCCGCGCCAGCAGTGCTCCCCAGACAACTTTCAATAGTTTGGGGCCTGGCGCCCCGCGCCAGTAGTGCGCCAATGGTCACCTGGCCTTGTTCCTTCCGTGTTTCATTCTGGTCGTGTTCCTTTGAGTCGTGAATATGTTCCCTTATTTGTATTAGCTCCTAAAGGCTCTATTCATCCTTGAGATTTCCTACATGTTCTAATTACATGTCTTAATTTACAATAAAAAAACTAATGTGAATTTAAGAGGAAAGTTTAAGAAGTTCTTTTGAGTTGTTTTGAAAATCTTTTGTAACCAACTATGGTTTTGAACTAAGTTTTGAGAAAATAAATATGAGTAATGAGAAGAGTCGTATTTATAATTGAGAAATAATATAAGGGAACTAAGTACTCCCAAATGTAACACTCTTACATTGAAAGATAGAAACTTGATTTCTAAATGAGTTTATGAGTTCAGAGATATTTCAGAGCATTACCTCTTTTAAGAGGATCTTTTGAATAATTATCTCAAATTGAGAAAGAGAATGTTTTAACATTGAGAATGAGTATATATATTTATTAGGAGTAGTATTGATCACCGATATGGGGAAGAATTCAGACAACTTACATTCCTCATAAACCTGTAGCCAACGTGGGTAAAGGATCGTACTCTTTAGACGAGTTCTTCTTGATTTTAAGCAAAGCTTAGTGGATCCACTTAGTTGAGGTGTTTTATACCCCGACAAGGTATAGAAAACTTATGGCAGTGTGGGCGAGACGTTGTATCATCATATAGTTCATAGTTATTGTTGTCGGTTAGAGAATCTCCCAAATAAGAGTAAAGAATAACTTATTGTATTTTATACAACCTTGAGTTAATATCTTATGCTTTATTAAGCTTTAATTATTGAATCTCTTTTAGTTTCTTTTGTATTGAAGTTGAGCTGAGGTGAGTATACTTCCAATCTTATCTCTTTAGGTACCTATGTTTTCAGTTTTCCTTGCATAATCGTACATACAATGTACTGATGTCATTCGACCTGCATATTTTTATAATACAGATACAGGTGCTCAAGGTCATCAACATGCGCTTCGTTGATACCACTTGCGTTCCAGCTAGCTTTAGTGAGCCTCCTTGCTTTTCGGAGGGCTTCACACTTATTTTCTTTACTTATTAAGTTGTCGCGGGTTCTATCTTGACATCTATCTTAGTATTAGAGGTTTCATAGATAGTTAGATGTTGAGGAGTCTCTCATTATTTCCCCTTCTTGTTGAGATGTTTTGATATCTTGAGAAAGTTGATTGTAACTTAATAAGTATTTACAGATGTTCATTTGAGTTGAGTTTTGATTTAGACTTTAAAGTTTAATTATACATTTGAAGTTCCTATTTTTCTTGAGTAAGTCTTCCATTAAGTAGTTAGCCAGGCCAAGGGTTCGCTTGGGAACCAGCGATGGTTCTCGAGTGTCGGCCACATCCAGGGTATAGGTTCGGGGCGTGAAAAACTTGGTGTCATAGCACAGTGTTCAAAAGTCCTAGGGTGTCTATGATGTCGTATCTGTAGAGTCATTTTTATCGGTGTGAATCGCACCACATTTATAATTAGGAGGCTACGACATTTGGGAAACATTTCACCTTCTTCTTACTCATTTTCATGCGATAGAGTTCAACTCTATAAAAATTTCCTCTAACTCATGCTTACACGTGTATTTTCAGATCATGCCTCCACGAAGAGTTGTGCGAGGATGTCCTGCTAAGAGGAATGTAAATCCTCAAGGTCAAGAGGTTCCCAATGCACGTGAAGTGTAACCCCCTTAGGGAGATGTCACCAATGCTAAGTTCAGGAATGATATTTAGATGTTGACTCGGGTGCTGGAAAATCAGGCTGGTCAATAAAGAGTAGATCGCCAGAAGGTGGCTGATATGTCCAGAATTCGTGAGCTTTTGAGGATGAATCCCCAGAGTTCACAGGGTCAAAGGTCACTGAAGATCTAGAGAACTTTGTAGAGGAACTTTAGAAGGTGTTTAAAGTCATTTGTGTGCTGCAGATGCAGAGCGGGTGGAGTTAGCTTTATACCAGCTCAAATGTGTTACTAGAATAAGATATGATCATTGGCGGAAGAGCAGGGCAGAGTGGAACCACCTTTGAGTTGGGTATGTGTTCGAAGAGGCTTTCTTGGGGCGTTTATTTCCTCGCTAGCTAAGGGAATCAAAGGTAAGATAAGTTTTGAATCTGAAACAGGAGTCTATGAGTGTGCAAGAGTACAGCCTCAAGTTCACTCAGCTATACCGCTATGCTCCGGAGGTAGTGGCGGATATGAGGAGCATGATGAGTTTGTTTGTGTCTGGGCTATCCCGCTGGTCAAGTAAGGAAGGTAAGACAGCTATGTTGATAGGAGACATAGACATAGCCAGGCTCATGAACCATGTGCAGCAGATTGAGGAGGACAAGCTGAAAGACAGGGAAGAGTTCCGCAGTAAGAGGGTTAAGATAACAAATCATGAGTCCGGCCATCAAAAGATCAAAAATATAAATCAGTCCTCCTTTCAACAAAGGCCACATGGACCTGCTCCATCGTCAGCTAGTGCACCTGCACCAAAGAACAAGAATGATTACTGGAACCAAAACTCCTAGAATTTCAGAGCTCGACCTACTCAGTCTCAGGGTAGTGAGGCATAAGGGTCTACTTGGACCCCACATGTACCAAGTCTGCTAAGAACCATCCAGCAGCGTGTCATGATGGCTCCAATGGATGCTTCAAGTGTGGTCAGATGGGTCACTATATGAGAGAGTTCCCTAAGAACAAGCAAGGTAATGGGGGCAACAGAGCTCAATCTTCTTCTGCAGCTCGGGCACACAGAACTGCTCCGAGAGGAGCTAATTCGGGGACATGTAGAGGAGCAAATCATCTGTATGCTATAACTAGTGCCAGGATCAAAAGAACTCACTAGATGTTGTCAATGGTATGCTTAAAGTCTTTACTTTTGATGTTTATTCCTTAATTGATCTAGGTGTGTTTGTCTTTTGTAACTCCCTGTGTATCCATGAGGTTCGACATTTCCCCCGAACAACTTCTTGAGTCTTTTAGTGTCTCAACACCTGTTGGTGAGTCTATTCTAGCAGAAAGAGTCTACTGTGATTGTACAATCTTTGTCAATCACAAGAACACCATAGCTGACTTAGTCGAGCTAGACATGGTGGACTTTGATGTCATTCTAGGTATGGACTGGCTTCATGCTTGTTATGCCTCAGTTGATTGTAGAACTTGAGTAGTCAAATTTTAGTTTCCTAATGAGCCAGTATTAGAGTGGAGCAGTGGTTCAACAGTGCCTAAGGGCAGTTATATTTCATACCTTAAGGCTAGAAAGTTAGTCTTTAAGGGGTGCATCTATCACTTAGTCCGAGTTAATGACTCTAGTGTTGAGACACCGCTTATTCAATTAGTTCCAGTTATGAGTGAGTTTTCAGAGGTCTTTCCAGATGATCTTTCCAGAGTCCCTCTTGAGAGAGAAATAGACTTCGGCATAGACATTTTTCCTAGTACTCAACCTATCTCTATTCCTCCATATAAAATGGCTCCAGCTGAGTTAAAGGAGTTAAAAAAACAGTTGAGAGATCTTTTTTATAAGGGTTTCATCTGACCTAGTGTCTCACCTTGGGGCGTTCCGGTCTTATTCGTGAGGAAGAAATATGGTTCCTTAGAATATGTATCGATTACCGCTAATTGAACAAGATCACCATAAAGAATAAGTATCCCTTTCTGAGTATTAATGACCTTTTCGTTTAACTTCAGGGTGCCACTTGCTTCTCTAAGATAGACCTCAAATATGGCTATCATTAGTTGAAAGTGAGAGAAAGTGACATCCCAAAGACAACATTCAGGATCCGTTATGGTCATTATGAGTTCCTTGTGATGTCTTTTGTCTTGACCAATGCTCCTGCAGTGTTCATGGATCTTATGAACATAGTGTTTAAGCCGAATCTTGACATGTTTACTTTGGTATTTATTGATGACATACTGATTTATTCGAGGAATGGGGAGGATCATGCAAATCATCTCAGCATAGTCCTCCAAACTCTTAAAAATAGAGAGTTGTATGCCAAATTTTCTAAGTGTGAGTTATGGCTTGAGTTTGTGGCGTTCTTAGGCCACATTGTATCGGGCGAAGGAATTCGAGTTGACACTCAAAAGGTTGAAGCAGTACAGAACTGGCCCAGGCCCACATCTTCAACTGATATAAGGAGTTTCTTGGGGTTGGCTGGTTACTACAGAGGTTCGTCGAGGGATTTTCATCTAGTTCATCCCGTTGACTAAGTTGACTCAGAAAACGGCTAAGTTTCAATGGTCTGAAACTTGTGAGAAAAGCTTTCAAGAATTGAAAACTCAGTTGACTACTGCTCTAGTGTTAACCCTACCAGAGGGTACAAAAGGCTTTGTTGTTTACTGCGATGTATTCAGAGTTGGACTTGGTTGTGTATTAATGCAGAACGGTAAGGTTATAGCCTATACCTTCAGACAACTTAAGATTCACGAGAAGAACTACCCGACTCATGATCTCGAGTTGGCAGTAGTAGTGTTTGCCCTCAAATTATGGGTCATTATCTCTATGGTGTTCATGTGGATGTGTTCACCGACCACAAGAGTCTCCAGTATGTTTTCAGTCAGAAGGAGCTTAATCTCATGCAAAGGAGGTGGCTAGAGTTGCTCAAGGACTACAACATGAACATCCTATATCACCCAGGTAAGGCTATTATTGTTGCTAATTCTTTGAGTAGGTTGTCCATGGGGAGTACTCCTCATGTTGAGGAAGGCAAGAAAGAGTTAGCTAAGGAAGTCCACACACTTGCCTGTTTGGGAGTCCGTCGGCTAGATTCCAATGAAGGTGGAGTTGTGGTAATGAATGAGGCTAAATCATCACTAGTGTCTGAAGTGAATGAGAAACAAGATAAAGACCCTCTTTTACTTGAACTAAAGGTGAATGTTCATAAGCAAAAGGTAATGGCTTTTGAACAAGGGGGAGATGATGTGTTGAGATATCAAGGTAGATTGTGTGTACCAAAGGTGGATGAGCTCCAAGAGAGAATCATGGCAGAAGCTCATAGTTCAAGATATTCGATCTATACCGGTTCCACAAAGATGTACCATGACTTGAGAGAAGTCTATTGGTGGAATAGTATGAAGATGTGTATTGCAGACTTCGTTGCTAAGTGCTCAAATTGCCAGCAAGTCAAGGTAGAACACCAGAGGCCAGGTGGTGTGGCTTAGAATATAGATCTTCCGGAATGGAAGTGGGAGATGATTAATATGGACTTCATTACTGGTTTGCCGCGATCTCGCATGCAGCATGATTCGATTTAGGTGATTGTAGATCGGATGACTAAATCAGCCCATTTCTTATCGGTAAAGACCACAAATTCAGTAGAAGATTATGCCCGATTTTACATTCAAGAGATAGTTCAACTTCATGGAGTTCTTGTATCTACCATCTCAGATAGGGGTGCAGAATTCACCACTCAGTTTTGGAAGTCTTTTCAGAAAGGTTTGGGTTCGAAGGTAAACCTTAGTACTATTTTTCATCCTCAGACGGATGGCCAAACAGAGCGCACGATTCAGACCCTAGAGGATATGTTGAGGGCATGCGTCATGGATTTCAATGGTAATTGGGATGACCACTCCCCTCTCATAGAGTTCACATACAATAATAGTTATCACTCCAGTATCAAGATGGCTCCTTATGAGGCTTTTTATGGGAGAAGATATAGATCTCCTATTGGGTGGTTTGAAGGTTGTGAAGCTGAGTTGATACGGCCAGACTTGGTTCATCAAGCCATGGAGGAAGTGAAGATTATTCAGGAAAGGCTGAAAACAACGCAAAGTTGTCAGAAATCCTACACATATGTAGAAGGAGGGACTTAGAATTAGAGGTTGATGATTGGGTCAACTTAAAGGTTTCACCTATGAAGGGTGTTATGAGATTTGGTAAGAAGGTAAAACTCAGTCCCCGATACATTGGTCCTTACAAGATATCTAAGAGAGTTGGCAACGTAGCTTATGAGTTGGATATACCGTCAAAATTAACAGCAGTGCACTTGGTATTTCACATATCTATGCTAAAAAAGTATTTTGGCGGTCCTTCACTTATTGTACCTACCAAGAATATTGGTATCAAGGACAACCTATCTTATGAGGAAATGCCCGTTCAGATTCTTAATCGTCAGGTTCGCAAGTTGAGAACCAAAGAAGTTGCATCATTCAAGGTCTTATGGAGGAATTAATTTATTGAGGAAGCTACTTGGGAGGCTGAGGAGGATATGAAGAAGAGGTAACCTCACTTCTTTCCTTCTGAATCAATTCCAGACCAATGTACTAACTCTTTGTAAAGTACTCTTTAAGTTGATATATTGAGTTTGTGCTATTTTCATGTTTTGTGATTGAGTTGGGTGGTTAGATATTTCCCTCTCTTGTTATGCTTAGTTTGATCTCATTCAAGGACGAATGTTCTCAAGGGGTAGATATTGTAACACCTTGGATTTCGAAAAGAACTAAAGAAAGGTTCGTGCAAGTCAACAATCAGTTTTTCATTTTGAGTCAGCTTCAATCAATCATATCTCTTAGTACATAAGAAATTAGGTGTCACATTACCTATCAAATTAAAGGTCTTTGAGTCCTCTTTCCAACGCCGCCAAGTTTGCTTAATTACGAGCTCGGAGTAAAGAGTTATAGCTGTTTGAGTGAAGCCTCTCTATCTAAGGCATCTCATTCATCTTTAGAAGGGTAGTTTGGTATTTTCCTTTTCCTACTGATCTTAGCCACGTTTTTTCACCCCAAATAATGGTCTGATCAGTATTAGACCACTATTTCACGTTCCTAAATACTTAGAGATTTAGAGCGAGGTTTCAAGAGGAGGAAAGGGCAGGGTTTCAAGCATTTTTTCAAGAACTGAGGATTTTGCCAAGAACATTGTTCTTTCCAGGTATGTAAGGCTTCTCATAGTGTTGAACTTGTTCTTTCTCACGCCATACATCTGAATTATCCACGAAATTGTTGTATTCAAAGAATTCTTGTGTAGTTCTTAATTTTAGTTCAATTATTGAACAATGGAGATTGAGAATTCTTTCGTGTTGTTGATCTTTGGTAAAATTTATATTACCAAGAGGTTTGTGTGGAATTCCTCATGTATTCGTGTTGTATTTTAAAATTAAGAAGAGTTTTTGAGAAATTCCCTCATTCTAAACTAGTTTGGACCCTAATTTGAGCTTGAAAATTTGTCAGATTTTCTGGACAGTGGTGTGGGGCGGCGCACCAGGAAGGCGCCAAACCTGGAGTTCAGTAGTTTGGGGTCTGGTGCCCCGCGCCAGCAATGCACCCCAGACCACTGCCAGTAGTTTGGGGCCAGACGCCCCCTGCTAGTAATACGTCAGGGGTCGCCTGGCCTTCTTCCTTCCGTTTTTCATTTCAGATATGTTCCTTTGAGTTGTGACTATGTTCCCTTATTTGTATTATCTCCTAAAGGCTCTATTAATCCTTGAGAGTTCCTACATGTTCTAATCACATGTCTTAATTCACAATAAAAAACTAAAGTGAGTTTAAGAGGAAAGTTCAAGAAGTTCTTTTGAGTTGTTTTGAGAATCTTTTGTAACCAACTATGGTTTTGAACTAAGTTTTGAGAAAGTAAATATGAGTAATGAGAAGAGTCGTATTCATAATTGAGAAATAATATAAAGAAACTAAGTACTTCCAAATGTAACACTTTTACATTGAAAGAGAGAAACTTGATTTCTAAATGAGTTTATGAGTTCAGAGATATTTCAGAACATTATCTCTTTTAAGAGGATCTTTTGAGTAACTATCTCAAATTGAGAAAGAGAATGATTTAACATTGAGCATGAGTATATATATTTATTGGGAGTAGTATTGAGCACCGATATGGGGATGAGTTCAGACAACTCACATTCCTCATAAACCATGTAGCCAACATGGGTAAAGGATCGTACTTTTTAGACGAGTTCTTCTTGATTTTAAGCATAGCTTAGTGGATCCACTTAGTTGAGGTATTCTATACCCCGAAAAGGTATAAGACAGTTCTGGCAGCGTGGGCGATACATTGTATTATCACATAGCTCATAGTGCTGGTTGTCGATTAGAGAATCTCCCAAATAAGAGTAAAAAAACCTTATTATATTTTATACAAACTTGATTTAATATTTTCTGTTTTATAAAGCTTTAATTATTGCATCTCTTATTGTTTCTTTTGTATTGAAGTTGAGCTGAAGTGAGTATCCTTCCAGTCTTATCTGTTCAGTTACCTATGTTTTCAGTTCTCCTTGCATACTTGTACATTCAATATACCGATATCATTCGACCTACATCTTTTTATGATGCAGATACAGGTGCTCAAGTTCATCAATAGGCTCTTCGTTGATACCACTTGCATTCCAGCTAGCTTTAGTGAGCCTCCTTGCCTTCCGGAGGGCTTCACACTTATTTTCTTGCCTTTTTAAGTTGCCGCGGGTTCTATCCTGACATCTATCTTAGTATTAGAGGCTTCATAGATAGTTAGATGTTGAGGAGTCTCTCATTATTTCCCCTTCTTATTGAGATGTTTTGAGATCTTGAGACAGTTGATTGTAACTTAATAAGTATTTGCAGATGTTCATTTGAGTTGAGTTTTGATTTAGACTTTAAAGTTTAATTACACATTTGAAGTTTTCATTTTGCTTGAGTAAGTCTTCCGCTATGTAGTTAGTCATGCCAAGGGTTCGCTTTGGAACCATTGATGGTTCTCGAGTGCCGGCCACGTCCTAGGTGTAGGCTCGGATCGTGACAGTTACACTATAAATAGAGGCATAAGGATTCATATTGTATACACTTGAATACTTGAAAGAATAAGAAAAGATCTCATCTCTTTTATCCCTATTTCTGTTGGTCTCATTTCTATATTTCTTGTCTTATTTTACTTTAGTTTTACAACACCTAAAGGAATTCTTTTATGTAAGAGAACCTTATTTTTATTTGTCCACTTTAAATACTATATCTCTTAAATTAATGATATATGCGTATTTTATCATAATTTTCATATTAATTGTTATATGATCTTAGATTTTGAGAAATAATTTGGGTAGCAAGTAATTATTGTTGAGGATATTCAAAAAGTGAAAAGTAAAAATAATATATTTTTTAATATAGTGGACAAATAAAAGTAAACGAAGGGAGTATTTGCAGCTTTCTACTATTTCTCCATGGTAACCTGAAAATTCAAAGGACAAAATAAATTTTGGTGTAGCAATTGTGTGTTCCTTTTGTTGAATTGAAAAAGATAAAAAATTATTTGTACAGACCCTCATTTCTTTTCCTTTCTAAGTTATCCGTTAGGCTATAAAAATTACGATTCACATTTTCTTAAAAAATAAATGTTACTTTATTTGAAAATCAGTGTTTAATTGTGAAAAATCAAAATTTAATTTAAAATTATGTTTCAATTTTGAAAAACAACTTATAGTTTGTTTTCTAACTCACTTTTAAAATAGTAATACATTCAAATATGAATATTATTTCATATATTATAAAATGTATAACTAATTCTATGAAAATTAATTTTATTGAGACCCTACATAACATAAGCTATCGTAACTAGTTGTTAATACAAGTTAATTACTTCATGTTGGATATGAAACGATTCAGTTGCTGACACAAAAGAAAGTCACAAATATCAACGTTAAAATTGTATGTGAACTGATCCAATATACAATATACAATATACAATTTAATTTTAAAAATTATTTTTAACTAAAAGAATACAATGATTTGCTTATATAATCAACACCTTTAAGCTGATCGAATCGAGAATTTGATTTGGATTTAGAGTGGTTTAGATCTTAAATAAATTCTACTATTGATTTTTTTTCCGTATATTTTTCTAATATTTTTTATATCTTATACGTCATTGCATAGGTATATAAAATTATATTTTTCGAATAAAATGATCATGAAAGTTAACTATACACAGTTACATAACTTTTGAAAAATATAACAAAAATAACTGACTTTAATGACCAATTATAATAAATCGTGTGATCGTTCAGACAATCAACTCTATTATAAAATTGTAACACTTCCAACTTTACTCTGAAAATCAATTTCTCTCTCAACTTTGGACAAATTGTATTCTTAACATTTTCAAGCATCCATTATGTGATATTTTTTTTACCAAAAAAATAAATAAAATACATCCTTAAACTATGTCAAAATTAAATATTCTTTACAAAAGTCCAATAATATAATAAACACAACTCTAACTTTAAGATTTCAAACAAAAGTAAATAAATATTTGATTTTGGTCAAATGCACACACATTATTACGAAATCTAAAACGGAAACTTTTAAAGGTATATTTTGACAAGTGAAACTATCTTCAAAATTTAGTGCATAATAAATACAAACATATAAATGAAAGTGATTACTAATATTTCGAATTGTTATAAAATATTATAGCGTGGATGTCCACTACACCAAAAAGTTACTCTCACCCATTATCTCCACAACTTTCCTCTATTATGAAGATAACCATAACCTCCATAACCTCCACCTTTATAACCATTATTTTTGTAACATTACATCTCCATAACCTCCTCCATTATATTCATGATTAATGTCATGTTTATGACCAACCTTTTGTATGCCTCTATGTTACACTATAAATAGAGGTATAAAGGATCATATTGTATACACTTGAAGATTTGATGAACACTTGAAAGAAAGAAAGTTATCTTATATTGTTCCTTTTGTCTTATATTCTTCTTGTCTTCATCTTTATATTGTTCTTTTGTTCTTAAGTTTTACAACACGTTATCCGCACGATTGTTCTACTATTGAAGGATTGAAGCAAAGTAAATATAAAGAAGTAAAGTTAGTTTTGTAAGTTAATAATTTGTAAAGAAATTATTTTTTATGATCTTGTTTTATTAAAAGATAAGTTATTGAGTTATGTGGCATATACATACTGATTGGATCATCATTATTGGTTACTTTTGTACCTCTTGATTTTTCTTTATATAAACATTTACTTGTTGAGTTAATAATATATTATTTGTACTAACAAAGTTTGTTTTGTGGTTATTTTAAAATGGTTAGTAAATCATGTTAATCTTCGTAACAATATTGAGAAGGAATGTTAAAAGGTTTTATTATTTTAACTTGGGACTTTTATATGATTCCAACATGTTGTTCTAATTAATTGATTTTTTTCATTTTTCTTATGCTTTAAGTCAAATTCAGATTACATTTATGGTTTTCGATAAATAAAAAATTGGTAACTATTTGATTTATCAAGACATTGATTGAGGGTAAGACGGTGAATTCAAGTTTCACCGCACCAAGAGGGTAAGACATCGAGTTAAAGTCTCGGTGCATCATGATAATAAGAAGTTGAGTTCAAGTCCCATTGATTTATGACCAAAGACGTCTTTATATGGGTAAGACATTGGGTTTAAGTCCTAATGCATTATAGTGATGATATGATGATGACTAACATAAAGTTGTATACTTTTGACTGAAAGTCATGAAATTTGCCCAATTAATTTACTCTATCTGAAAAATGACAAGTGGTTGATTGTATGAATATGGGATGTGGTAAAATGTTAATGGTCATCTTTGTGGTAATTAAAAGGAAGAACATTATCGGTTCTTAAGATGGTCCTTCAAATGTGAAGGTAATTTTATCCATTAAAGTGGTATGAAACGTTATTGGGCACATTGTTGTTGGTGCAACCCAAATTTAAATTTTTTTGTAAATCTTCCATCAAAATAAAGGAATACAAAGTGGTTGTACATTTAGCACATTTGACCTCTTAAAGTGATGTTGAGGTGAGTCACATAAATTTGATAATGCCAAAGCATGACAATGAGTTTCTAATAAAAACTTATAGAGCATTACAAATGATTATGGTCCATTTCTTGAAGAAAAAATTATTTATGTTCGTATGGATAAGGACATGTTCATGTATGGTTGGATAAATGTCAAATCTCACCTCTACGGAAGGTTTGAGAGATTGAAAAGAAATATTTTGACATAAATGGTCATTTAGTCATATACTTTGAGTACTACACAAATATTGTGGTATGTTAAATTATAGAAGGACAAAAGAAAGAAATAATTCTTTCCTATAAAGGTTGTGGCCATGACCAAAATAAATATTATTGTGTGGCAACACAAATTTGTCATTGATTGTCAAGAAATAAGTCTTGCATGTGATAATTTTAACCATTACAATAATAATAATTTTCTCCTTGAAGGAGATGGTCACCATAAGAATGGCGTTGTGAAATTTGTGGTAGTACACAAAATTAATTGAGAGTTCCGAAAGGGCTAATTTGTTACTATCCGGAGGAATGAAATTGTTCATAAAATTGGGGTTGTAGTAAGTCTCAAAAGAAACTTTTTAAGTTACGAAAGAATTGAAAAGAAAAAAATATTATATTGAGACTATAAACTATGGGAAGATTTAATATCTTCAAATTACTACAACTAAAGTAAGTTATAAATATTTACGTATAAGATTACCCATTTTTTTCCGTTGTTTTTTGTATACAAATATGGGCATGATGCTGGAATCACATGCAAAAGTAAACTAGAAGTTTACTAGAATAAATATCAGTTGGCATAATCGGTTGGCCATTCCGATTCAAATGTGATGCAAAAGAAATTGAGAATTCATGTGACTATATGTTTGAAGAAATAAAATATTCTTCAAGAATTCTCGTGTTGCTTGTTCTCATGATAAAATGATCATTGTACCAGCTAAGATTGGGATTGTATCCCCTGAAATTATTTGGAACATATAAAAAGGTGAAAATGGGCCCGTTCACCTGCCATGTGGACCGCTTACTATTATGATTTAATAGATGCATCTATGGTATGGTCACATGTGCATTTGTATCAACTTACAAATTGGTTTTTGTAAGGTTGTTTACTCAAATTGTTAAATTAAGAGCACAGTTCCAAACTATAAAATTATGTTGATAATACTGGTTGGTTTAACAGAGATTGTTTGCCTTCAATTATAGCTAGACCACTGATTATGGGAACAAATCTCTCAAATAAAATTTGGTATGAGATGAGTTTATTTAACATGTATGCATCAAGCCAACAAGCTTCTCCCATCACAATTGGTTCAGGGTCAGGAACCAAATAATTTCCATCTAAAAATTTGATGTGTGCACATATGATTTTATTGCTCCACCACGCACAAAGATGGATCCCCAAATGAGGTTGGGGGTAAATGTTAGATTTCCTAACATTAGGGGGAGATATGTTTATTAGCTGAAAATTATATGTGGTGTGAATTATCTAGATTCTCATTAAAAAAATGTGAACTTGAAGTTCAAGAGATATTTATTTGCAAAATGTTGCAAATAATTTGCTAGATGTATTTGCTGACCCAATATTTTAATTAAGCTGCAAATGCTCCAATAATTAAGCTGCAAATGACCCAATTGAAGGGAGGATACAATCAAAGGAGATCGGACAAAGCATATTTCATCAAAAGTCTTTTTCACACATGATCTTCAACAAAATGGTGAGATAGATGTTCAAAGACCCATTCAAGTGATAGTCTTGTAAACTTATTCACTAAGGATTGCCAACATCAATATTTGAGAAATTGTGATATAAGATTGGAATGCATCGTCTCCGAGATATCAAGTAAAGTTTTTATCAGGGGGAGAAAAATATGCGTTGTACTCTTTTTCTTTCACTTGGATTTTTTCCCATAGGGTTTTTTCCTAGTAAGGTTTTAACGAGGCATATTATCTATGGACATCCAAGGGGGAGTGTTATAAAATATTATAGTGTGGATGTCCACTACACCAAGAAGTTAATCTCACCTATTATCTCCATTACTTTCCTCATTATGAAGATAACCATAACCTCCAACTTTATAACCATTATTCTTGTAATTTTTCACTTTCATAACCTCCCCCATTTTATTCATGTTAATGTCATGTTTATGACTAACCTTTTGTATGCCTCTATGTTACACTATAAATAGAGGCATAAAAGTTCATATTGTATATACTTGAAGACGAAATAATAAGAAAAACTCTCATCTCTTGTCTCCCTATTTCTATTGCTTTCATCTTCTATATTTCTTGTCTTATTTTACTTTAGTTTTACAACAACTAGTTTTTATTTGTATTTTGAATAGTTTAATTATTTTTATCAAATATGAATACTCAAACTTTCTAAAAAAAAATCAAAATATGTATTTAGATCAGATCATTATATTTTAATATTCGGATGTATATTTAGATTCAGATGTTTCTTACTCATATCAAATCGGCAAGTAGCAATACCTGTCAAATTGGCTTCAAAATGTCCATTAGCAAGTAGTAGTTGATGATGATAAAAGATGGAGAAAATCGTAACAGACATAGGCCAAAATGAAGCCACCGGAATATTCCTCCGTTCCCCAATACTGACGGCCCATGGCAAGAACGAATCAGCTAAAATCACATTGGGCTTTGGAACCCCGTCAAGTATACTATCAACAGGAGCTTCCATTTTAGTAAACACAGCTTTCACAAAGCCTTCGAAATCTTTGCTTCTCTCCTTTTCTGATGGAATTACATTTGGGATTGTTAGAAATTGGATATTATCTGGTTTTGGCTCTGATTTCAAAAAGCTGAACCACTCTTCTGTTACAATAAAAGAGATTTGTAGTAGATGATTTGGTGTGGACTTTGCAGTTATGAGCTTGCACAGATTCATCAATGGATTGATGTGGCCTCTACCTGTATACGGAATCGCCAATATGTGGCAACTAAATAGGGCTTGATCGACGTCGGTAGTTTCCATTCACAGATCCTTTTGCTTTTATGAATAGGAAAACGAAAATTAGGGATTTAGGATTGATAATGTTGACCAAATTACTGATTGATGAAGCAACTAATATAAAATAGGCTTTCTCCGATATGCATGTTTTTTTTAAATATTTGCAAGTGATCCTCGTTGCCAGTTAGCAATTTAATAATGATTCCATACCAACTCTTGACAACAATTTTTTTTATGGCACAATATTTTAGTGGCGACCTCCATTTCACCGGCACCGCTTCAATATAATGTGTGACATCATTGTTAATCGACTCATTTCCTTGATTTATATCTAACATACTTGAAGCTCTTTTTCTTGGTTAGAACCATAGGTAGACATGATACTCTATTCAAAACTTTAGTTCGTAATTTCAATTTTAAAAAATATTGTACCATTATAATACCAAATTAATTCGGTATTTTACGATACAGTAAATTAATAATCATAGTTTGTTCGACTTCAACTTACATATATTCTTATAATAGGTGATAAGATGGCTGTAATATATAAGTACACTCACTAAATGAAAGCAGCACAAGAAACAAAACAATCCCAAAATAAGAGCAAAACGAATAGGAACTGTTTCCTAGTGCAAACATGACCTTTTGGACGAGAAGATCACAAGGGTACAAACAGCTTATTACAGTGACTAGAACCGTATTGCTGGTCATGGGTACCTTATCTGGACAGTTTGTCAAGCCTCAAGTATAGTAAATCGCTGCCTTGTGCCTCGAAAAATATCCCGAATGAACTTGTCAATATTTCCCTGGATGGTTCCACCATCAATTGCTTCTTGGCAGGTGTTCCTTATTTCCATTGCTCTTCTTCTCATTTCTTTTCCTTCGTAGCTGTCAAGGTCCATAAAACTCTGCAAAATCAGAGCAATTTCATCTCTTTTAACCAGGTTCTCGCTTTCCTTATTGATCCTCCACCCAATCTTCCAGTCCTCCACTATTTGTTTACTGTTGGTAAATTGTTCAGCCCCAATGGGGAACGTAAGAAATGGAACGCCAGCAAATGCACCCTCCTTGGTTGAATTCCATCCACAATGCGACCAAAATCCACCTACACTAGGATGGCACAAAACTTTCAATTGGTCGCACCAAGGCACCACGATTCCCCTCTTCCCAATTCCATCTGTAAGTAAGGATGCATTCTCACGTGCCACCCAAAACGTTCGGACACTGCTGCTCTGCACGCCCGCTATGATTTCATCTAGCTGTTCTTTTGATACTGACATGAAACTTCCTTGGGATATGTACAGAACTGAGTCTTTAGGTTGCTCATCAAGCCATGACAAGTAGTTTGGACAAAGCTGGTTAGTTTTGAATTCAGTATCAAAAAAAGGAATTGTTGGACCAACTGTGAAAATGGGGACTGAAAGTTCAGCTTGTAAAACCTCAATTACTTGAGATTCCAATGCTTCAATGGTGGTGAACAAGGCGTATTGTGCTTTACTGGCCATTTGTGATACAACTTGGAGAAGAAAGGGCAACATCTCCCGTTTTCTGTTGAATGAAGATGGGAAATCCTTTACGCAAATTGATTTAATTCCAGGAATGTAATTTACCACTTCTTCTCCTTGCTCCGTTCATCATGAAATTTTGGATATAAGTAGTTGTATTTTTCAAAAGATATATTGTTTGATTATACGTTAGTATGATAAAGTTCCAACTTTACAATCAGTAAGGTGGACAACAAGTTGGGATGAATGTATCAACTAACAACGATAATAAACGGATCTCATGAAATTTAAGGGAGTATACTCCAGCTGCTCAAAGGCGTATTCAGAATTTCGAGAGGATGAGTGTACTATTACGAAAAGATAGATCTAATATATAAATTTGATCGATTTGATCTTTAGGTTTTATCATTTAAACATTTAAAATTATAAGACCAAAATTAATTTCTTATATAAGTGAGAGTTGTTACTCAATTTTAGAACGAAAAAGACAAGATAGATATAAGATTTTTATTTCTATACTTACTTAGAGAGGTGCAAGTAGCAATACCTGTGAAATTGGCTTCAAAATGTCCATTAGCAAGTAGTAGTTGATGATGATAAAAGATGGAGAAAGTCGTGACAGACATGGTCCAAAATGAAGCCACCCGAATATTCCTCCGCTCCCCAATACTGATGGCCCACGGCAAGAACGAATCAGCTAAAATCACATTGGGCTTCGTAATCCCGTCAAGTATACTATCAACTGGAGCTTCCATTTTAGTAAACACAGCTTTCACAAAACCTAAAAAATCTTTGCTTCGATCCTTCTCTGATGGAATTACATTTGGGATTGTTCGAAATTGGATATTATCTGGTTTTGGCTCTGATTTCAAAATGCTGAACCACTCTTCAGTTACAATAAAAGAGATTTGTAGTAGATGATTTGGTGTGGATGTTGCAGCTATGAACTTGCACAGATTCATCAATGGATTGATGTGGCCTCTACCTGGATACGGAATCGCCAGTATGTGGCAACTCAATAGGGCTCGATCGGCGTCGGCAATTTCCATTTACAGATCCTTTTGCTTTTATGAATTGGAAAAACGAAAGCTAGAGTTTTAGGACTGATAACTTCACCAAATTGATAATCGATGGAGTATAATAATTTTCAAGCACTCACATTTTTTGGTTGTTTTTGTCATAAGCTTTTAATAATACTAATTTTGTGTAATAAAATAGGCTTTCTCCATATGCACGTGTTTCTAAATATTTGGAAGTGATCCTCGTCGCCACTTTGCAGTTTAATAATGAATCTAATATACTTATAAGCTTTCTTTCTTGGTTATGACCACTTTGGCCGATTCAAGATTTTATGTTTGTGGGTGCTCACTCACTTAATTAAAGTTACTATAAATTGCATATTATAACCGTATAAGTGCACAACTATTTAAACGTTATAGTTAAACACTCTTAATTTTTTAGAAAAAAATGAATTACTTTGAGGGATTTCTTAACTGGTCAATTTTTTTCAAGAAAACAAGAGAATGTTGATTCTTTTTTTAAAAAAAAATTATGTTAATGGGTGCTCGAGCACTTGACAAGTTACACGTGGGTACCGACCACAAGTTGACATGGTACTGTATGCAAGACTTTGATTCTTAATTTTGACTTTTAAAAAATACTATATCATTACCATATCAAACTAATTCAGTATTCGATTTTGACTTACATATATTCTTATAATAGAGAAATATGACATTGGATTTTCAAGAAATGACTCAATTATGTCATACTAATACCTTACACACGCAGAAATATAAGAAAAATGTGAATCAAATGATGATTTTTATGTGGATTATATTTGAAAATTCTCAGGTAACTTAATAGAAGCAGAATGTAAATGCGAACAACACCAAGCCACTTTAACGAGACTACACAGTAAATAGGATAGATATATGATTAGATGGCTGTAATATATAAGCACACTCAGTAAATGAAAGCAGCACAAGAAACAAAAGAATCTCAAAATAAGAACTAAACGAATAGGTATTGTTTCCTAGTGCAAACAGAACCTTTTGGACCAGAAGATCACAAGGGTACAAGCAGCTTGAGATGACGGGTACCTTATCTGGACAGTTTGCCAAGCCTCAAGTATAGTATATCACTGCATTGTGTGCCTCGAGAAATATCCCGAATGAACTTGTCAGTATTTCCTTGGATGGTTCCGCCTTCAATTGCTTCTTGGCAGGTGTTCCTTATTTCCATTGCTCTTCTCCTCATTTCCTTCATTGCTGTCAAGGTCCATAAAACTCTGCAAAAGCTGAGCGATTTCACCTCTCTTAACCAGGTTCTCGCATTTGTTATTGATCCTCCACCCAATCTTCCAGTCCTCCACTATTTGTTTACTGTTGGTAACTTGATCAGACCCAATGGGGAACGTAAGAAATGGAACGCCAGCAAATGCACCTTACTTGGTTGAATTCCATCCACAATGCGACCAAAATCCACCTACACTAAGATGGCACAAAACTCTCAATTGGTCGCACCAAGGCACCACAATTCCCCTGTTCCCAATTCCGTCTGTAAGTAAGGATGCATTCTCATGTGCCACCCAAAACGTTCGGACACCGCTGCTGTGCACACCTGCTATAATTTCATCTAGCTGTTCTTTTGATACTGACAAGAAACTTCCGTGAGATATGTAAAGAACTGTGAAAAAGTAAACTAACAAGTTCCAAACTCCATTGATGGAGCTTCTAATCGTCTAAGTGTATCAATCTCAACTGATATAGATGGTCTACATAATCCTTGGATCTAACACACTCACAGCTTGGAGAAGGAACTACAGCATCATATTCACTCCAGAGGTTTTTCAACTTGCTAAAATAAGTAGAGATGGAATCAGTACCTTGAGATAGAGTAGTAATTTCCCGATGCAATTGATAAATCCTGACTCGATTAACCTTGTCAAAGCGTTCCTTCAAATCTTCCCAAACTTTATGAGCACTCGTAGCATACACTATGCCACCAAGGAGATCTTCAGCTACTGTGTTCATCAGCCATGATAGAACAATAGCATTGCAGGTTTCCCACTGTTCCTGCCATTCGTCTTTGCACGATTCCTTCGAACAGACACCTGTTACAAATCCAAATTTCCTTTTTCCTAGAAGAGCAATCCTCATTGACCTGCTCCATATTCCGTAATTATCTGATCCTGTGAGCTTGATGGGGATGATCACTGCACCTGATGTATCAGAAGGTCCTATGTACAAAGGATGAGTATAATCGATCTTTGTAGTTGCCATGTCAAACAGCAATTCTCAACAAATGAAAGACCAAACGAAACTCTAGCACAGCCTACGTCGCTGAGCTCTGATACCATTGATGGAGCTTCTAATCGTCTAAGAACAGTGAGGATGAAACAGAGAAATGAAAACTGATCTTATTCAAAGTATAATCTAATCTGTACATACCAACCTCTTATATATAGAGGTGTGTGATGAATACAAGTAGAAATTCAGGAACCTTCTACAACCTTCTACACATGTTAACTACTATTATAACCACCTAACAGAATGTACAACTAGCTGCTTACGTGTACTAACTAATTAGTCTATATGGAATTTAACAAGAACAGAGACCTTAGGTTGATCATCAATCCATGACAAGTAGTTTGGACTAGGCTGGTTGAACTTGAATTCGGTATCCAAGTAAGGGATTGTTAGACCAACTGTCAAAATGGGGACTGGTAATTCAGCTTGTAAAGCCTCAATTACTTGAGAATCCAATGCTTCAATGGTGGTGAACAAGGCGTATTGTGCCTTATTGGCCAATTGTGATACATATTCGAGAAGAAAGGGCAATAACTTCCTTTGTTTGCCGTAGAATACAGGTGGGAGATCCTTTATGCGAATTGGTGTTATCCCAGGAATGTAGTTTACGAGTTCTTCTCCTTGCTCTGTTCATTATAAAATTAAGAAACTCAACTTATGTTACATTCCTATTTCCAACTCTGTAATTAGTTAGGTAGACAAGTGCGGGTGAATACATCTCTACAAAAACTGAATTTCACCAAATTTAAGGGAGGTAATTACTATACTCCTACTAATTACAGTAATTTGGAAAGAATTTCCGACAACTTGTCAAAGTATCAACGCTTAAATTTTTTTCTAAAAGTTAGTAAAAGCTAGAAGAAAATTCGAAATTTGAAGTCAATCAGTTTCGTAAATTTCAAGTTTTTTTCTTTTAAGATAAAATGAAACTGCCAAATTTATGTGATACAATGTGAACTTTGGAAGCAAGGTCGGAGTTACAATTGTGCTTATGATTTAATTCATATCTGATATCTGTATGTATGTTCATTTTTTTTTAATACGTATAAATAATTTATTCAAAACTTATAAAGCTATTCTTTCAAAAAAAATTCATAAATTCAAAATTCAAACAGGTAAGGTTACAATTACATGACAGGCATCTTAATCTAACAAGGAAAAAGGAAAAAAACAAGTAGGTACCTGTGAAATTGGCTTCATAATGTCCATTATCCTTGAGTAGCTGATAGTGATAATGGATGGAGAAAACGGTGGCAGACGGGGTTCAAAATGAAACCACCGGAATATTCCTCCGCTCCCCATTACTGACGGCCCACGGCAAGAACGAATCAGCTAAAATCACATTAGGCTTTGGAAACCCGTCAAGTATACTATCAACAGGAGCTTCCATCTTTGTAAATACAGCTTCCATGAAGCCCGGCAAATCTTTGCTTCGATCTTTTTCTGACGGAATTACATTTGGAATAGTTCGAAATTGGATATTATCTGGTTTTGGCTCTGATTTCAAAATGCTGAACCACTCTTCAGTTACAATAAAAGAGATTTGTAGTAGATGAATTGGTGTGGACGTTGCTGCAGCTATGAGCTTGCACAAATTCATCAATGGATTAATGTGGCCTCTCCCTGGATACGGAATCGCCAAGATGTGGCAACCAAATGGGGCTTGATCAACCTCGATAAGTTCCATTTACTGATCCACTTGGGCAGTTTCCACTAGGGTTTCCGGACAGATAAAATTGAGCTGCTAAATGGCAACAATTATTGTGCTTCAAAGCCGACATCATAAGTACTACATTGACAAATAATAACCAATTGCTACCACTGCAATCACTTTGTGGGACTTACTTCACAAAACATGACCAAGCTGGGAAACTTGTGGCCTTACGTACGAGTATATATAGGACCTGACGCTAATGCCCTACCAAAATGAGCATAGGTCCATCAATAATGAGATATAGAAGGTAAAAGAGGAAAGAGTTGTTGCTCCCAATTGTACGCGCAAGTGTACGTGATCGCGCAAGTAATATAGTGGCTCTTAAAAGAATCGGATTATCGAACCCGAAGGACTTGTCAATTAACTATTTTACTAAATTATACTAGTCTAATTATTTATTTAAGAGTGCCAAAAGAATTTGATTTTTATTTAAATACTAAGAATGCAAGAATTAAATAATAAAATTACTTACAATGGTTGGAAAATTTCAGGGCTGCAGCATCTATAGGGTTTCATGTATCACATCTCATGCATGAATTAAATACAGTTATCAAATTACTGATTTACAGGGTTGATTTTATGATCATGGTCTTCCGACCTCTAATCCCCTACTCCAATTAGCTGTCTACCTACATCGTTGAGTGGGGATAAACAGTCCTAATTGGCGAGCATTTATATTTCGTCATGTTTTGTAACCAAGCAAGGTGTTCGTCCGGGCGTCACTCCTAAACACAAATCAACTCAATTTAATGGAATATCAAGCTTTTTGTATCCTTTGGTCTATCTACCTTATCGTCTCCCTAGTCCAAGAATAGACAATATATATCTCTATGGTGATCAAGCATGAAATACTAAAACAAGAATACAAAAGTAATTTAAAGTAATAACCAACATTAATTCAAAACAATCGATGTTCAACAATTATCCATAGCCACAGCCCCTGAACAACGGCCTTTAGCTACTAATGTCTAAGAAAAGAAGAAGAAAAGAACCCTAAAAAGTATTGACAACTTTATACTTGATGCCCTATAATTGATCTCCTCATAATAATTATTTCTATAGACTATTTATAGATATAGAAAATCCTAAATAAAATAACCGACTCCAAAACAAATTGGGAAACCAAAACCAGAAATTGGTTTCCTAGTTGTACGCGTAAACAGTAGCCGACTCCAACTCTTCGCTGCTTTGCCTTGGATAATTGCCACGTGAACCTTCATGGTAAGTCCATTAAGCTGTCTACTTGATTTTCTTCTTCAACCTATCATCTTTAATTCGTTTTAGCTCCAAACTTCTTCAACTTAACACCAATTTACTCCTACAAATATAATACACTATTTAGCCCAATCCATAAAATATATGCTCAAAAATGACAAATATAAATAATAAATGTGAGGCATATAATGATTAAAAATATGTATTTTTGGCCTCACATCAAGAGTCTTCAACACTGGTTGATGAAATCCTACCCATGGTAGGTCGTGGTTTTTACTCTCGAGTAAGGAGGTTTTCCACGATAAAACTTGTGTTATTTTTCTTTACCACTTTCAGTTATGATTATGGAACCTGGTTCCTGAACTCAAGTAGTTGGTACTCGTTTCTTTCACCACCAAAGCAGCATGTTGAAACATTGGCAGGATGCCTATGAATAACAGCAGGCAGGAACTTCTTGCTCTCACCAAGTGCAGCTTCTTTGTGTCCTCTTGCCACTTTATTTATTCAACAAGTAGTACTGCAAAAGTTTTGGCCATATTAATGCTTAGCAGTTTAGGGCGAAGAAAATGTTAGATACTCTTCGCAGGTGTAACATATTATAGAAATAATTTTTATATTGCCTATCCCGAATGAACTTGTCAATATTTCCTTGCATGGCTCCGCCTTCAATTGCTTCTTGGCAGGTGTTCCTTATTTCCATTGCTCTTCTCCTCATTTCTTTTCCTTCATTGCTGTCAAGGTCCATAAAACTCTGCAAAAGCTGAGCAATTTCATCTCTATTAACCAAGTTCTCGCTTTCCTTATTGATCCTCCACCCAATCTTCCAGTCCTCCACTATTTGTTTACTGTTTGTAACTTGATCACCGCCAATAGGGAACGTAAGAAATGGCACACCAGCAAATGCACCTTCCTTGGTTGAATTCCATCCACAATGCGACCAAAATCCACCTACACTAGGATGGCACAAAACTTTCAATTGCTCACACCAAGGCACCACGATTCCCCTGTTCCCAATTCCATCTGTAAGTAAGGATGCATTCTCACGTGCCACCCAAAATGTTCGGACACCGCTGCTGTGCACACCTGCTATAATTTCATCTAGCTGTTCTTTTGATACAGACATGAAACTTCCTTGGGATATGTATAGAACAGAGTCCTTAGGTTGATCATCAAGCCATGACATGTAGTTTGGACTAGGCTGGTTAGTTTTGAATTCCGTATCCAAGTAAGGGATTGTTGGACCAACAGTGAAAATGGGGACTGGAAATTCAGCTTGTAAAGCCTCAATTACTTGAGATTCCAATGTTCCAATGGTGGTGAACAAGGCATATTGTGCTTTATTGGCTAATTGTGATACAACTTGGAGAAGCAAGGGCAACATCTCCTGGCGTTTGCTGTTGAATGAAGATGGGAGATCCTTTACTCGAATTGGTTTCATCCCAGGAATGTAATTTACCACTTCTTCTCCATGCGCTGTTCACCATGAAATTAATATAAGCTGTTGTACTTGTCGAAACATTGTTCGAAAATACGTTAAAATGTTTTTTTTTTCTTGGTTAGTTTTTGAAATGCATGTCCAAACTCCAAATCCAATTATTTTTCAACTTTAATGTCAAATACTAGTATATTTAAAAAAAAAAAGATATCACTGAATTTAGATCAAAACGCCTACTGAGAAACTTAAGTTATATTACATTGCATGTTGCTAACGGAAAGAATACAATTAAATAATAAAAATGTGCTTTTAGATAATTAATAATATAATTCAACATGGTATCAGAGGTCCAAGATCGAATTCCACCCGACTCACATAAAAAAAAATTCACGTGCTTGACCCATGAACAAAGAATCAGGTGAGCACGTTATTCCTTCTACTTACTACTTATTCATTTTTATCCTCCCTATTTTTCTCAAGTTCTTGCTTGGATTGAAGACACATGAAAAAGGAAAACCAATGACTAACATTATATCAAGATTCTAATCATAATTTAGATGATGAATATTTCAAAACTAGTTAGTAATGTTATAATCATAACAATATGTTATCATATCCATAAATAAATTATAAACTTTTCTCTCTTTTCCCATCTTTAACGCAGGATGAAATATGATATTTTAAGAGTATGAGGAAAATATGTTTCTACTCATAATCTAACAACTAACAGCGACGAAAAAGTACCTGTGAAATTGGCTTCAAAATGTCCATTAGCAAGAAATAGTTGATAGTGATAAAAGAGGGAAAAAATCGTTGCAGACATGGGCCAAAATGAAGCCACCGGAATATTCCTCCGTTCCCCAATACTGACGGCCCACGGCAAGAACGAATCAGCTAAAATCACATTGGGCTTTGGAACCCCGTTAAGTATACTATCAACCGGAGCTTCCATTTTAGTAAACACAGCTTTCATGAAACCTAACAAATCTTTGGCCTTGTCCTTTTCTGATGGAATTACATTTGGGATTGTTCGAAATTGGATATTATCTGGTTTTGCCTCTGATTTCAAAAAGCGGAACCATTCTTCAGTTACAATAACAGAGACTTGTAGTAGATGATTTGGTGTGGACGTTGCAGCTATGAGCTTGCACAGATTCATCAATGGATTGATGTGGCCTCTACCTGGATACGGAATTGCCAGTATGTGGCAACTAAATAGGGCTTGATCGACGTCGGCAGTTTCCATTTACAGATACATTTGGGTAGAGTTAATTTCCACTAGGGTTTTAGGACTGATAACGTTGAGATGCTAAATGACAACAATTATGTGACCTAAATATGGCCACAAATGTCAAATCTGTACTATCCTAAACTTTCTAAAAATAAGTGGCACAATTTTTTTTTGGGGGAAAAATGATCAAAAATACCTCTCAACTTTAGTTTATTAGTTGATTATATCTTACCGTTAAAACGAAGTTATTCTTACCCATGTCGTTACTAATTTCATCATTTGTGACCCTCAATTAACGAAAATCTCCAAATTGACTCAAATTAACCCGAACTTTTAAAAACGACCCATATTTAAATCTAATACCCCGACCCCTCTAACATATACTCCATTTACCCATTTCCCTTTACCCTTTCCCCATTTACCCATTCCCCTTTAATTCTTTACAAAGACATGCCGAGGGTGCTTAGGAAAGGTAATTTAGTTTTCATTCAAGACAATGTCTTTAATTCTTTACAAAGACATGCGCAGTTGGTACGTATTACAACTCTACAAGCATTGTGTGCTTCAATGCCGATATCCTACGTACATGCATTGACAAATAATAACCACTTGCTACCACTGCAATCCGGGACTTATTTCACAAAACATGACCAAGCTGCTACACTAAATGCCCTCCCAAAAAGGTCTAACTAACACCTTTTATGTATATAATAAAAAATTAGCACTTGCATTTGAAAAATAGAAACCATTAATTTAAATGCTGAATATACTATTGTTTGTATATATATCAGGTGCAAGCACATTACATGTCCATCAATAATGAGATCTAGAAGATACTCTCTTGAGTAATGAGGTTTTATTTTCGTTACCGCTTTCAGTTAAGAGTAAGGAACCTGGTTCCTGAACTCCAAGTAGTTGGTACTAATTTCTTTCTCCACCAAAGCAGCATGTTGAAACATTGACAGGATGCCTGTGAATAACAGCAGGCAGAAAATTCTTGCTCTCACCAAGTGCATCCTGTTTGTGTTCTCTTTCCACTTTATTTATTCAACAAAGAGTAGTACTGCGAAAGTTTGGGCCATATACATGCTCAGCAGTTTAGGGCGAAGAAAATGTTAGATACTCTTCGCAGGTGAAACATATTACAGAAATAGTTTTTATATTATTAAGTTCATACATAATTTCTGCATAACTTCTTTATATACCAAACATTATTGCCTTGGGCCTCGAGAAATATCCTGAATGAACTTGTTAATATTTCCTCGAATGGCTCCACCTTCAATTGTCTCTTGACAGATCTTTCTTATTCCCATTGCTCTTTTCCTCATTTCTCTTCCGTGGTAGCTGTCAAGGTCCATAAAACTCTGCACAAGTAGAGCAATTTCATCTCTCTTAACCAGGTTCTCACTTTCCTTATTGACGCTCCACCCAATCTTCCAGTCCTCCACTATTTGTTTACTGTTGGTAAATTGATCAGCCACAATGGGGAACGTAAGAAATGGAACGCCAGCAAATGTACCTTCCTTGGTTGAATTCCATCCACAATGTGACCAAAATCCACCTACACTAGGATGGCACAAAACTCTCAATTGGTCGCACCAAGGCACCACAATTCCCCTCTTCCCAATTCCGTCTGTAAGTAAGGATGCATTCTCACGTCCCACCCAAAATGTACGGACACCACTGCTGTGCACGCCCGCTATAATTTCATCTAACTGTGTATTTGATACTGACAAGAAACTTCCTTGGGATATGTATAGAACAGAGTCCTTAGGTTGATCATCAAGCCATAACAAGTAGTTGGGACTAGGCTGGTTAGTCTTGAATTCGGTATCCATGTAAGGGATTGCTGGACCAACTGTGAAAATGGGGACTGGAATTTCAGCTTGTAAAGCCTCAATTACTTGAGATTCCAATGGTTCAATGGTGGTGAACAAGGCGTATTGTGCTTTATTGACCAACATCGATACAGCTTCGAGAATCAAGTGCAACATCTCCCGGTGTTTGCTGTAGAACACAGGTGGGAGATCCTTTACACAAATTGGTTTAATCCCGGGAATGTAATTTACGAGCTCTTCTCCTTGCTCTGTTTATTAAGAAATTAAGAAGCCAATAATTTGAATTCATATTCTATATGCATGTTACACAATTCTTTTAATATGCGTAATTCAAAACTTAATAAGCAATTATATTTTTTTTAGAATTCATAAATTCAAAATCTTAGGTCAGTGGCCACGCCGAGTGGAAAGGAAATATGTTTCCAGTCATAACAATTACATGACAGTTATCTAATCTAACAACTTATAAACAAGTATACCTGTCAAATTGGCTTCAAAATGTCCATTAGCTAGGAGTAGTTGATGGTGATAAAGGATGGAGAAAACCGTGGGAGACATGGGCCAAAATGAAGCCACCGGAATATTCCTCCGCTCCCCAATACGGACTGCCCACGTTAAGTACGAATCAAATAAAATCACATTGGGCTTTGAAATCCCGTCAAGTATACTATCAATGGGAGCTTCCATCTTAGTATACACAGCTTCCACGAAGCCCAACAAATCTTTGCTCCGATCCTTTTCTGATGGAATTACATTTGGAATTGTTCGAAACTGGATATTATCTGGCTTTGGCTCTGATTCCAAAAGGCTGAACCACTCTTTGATTTGGTGTGGACGTTGTAGCTATGAGCTTGCACAGATTCATCAATGGATTAATGTGGCCTCTACCTGGATATGGAATCGCCAATATATGGCAATTATATAGAGCTTGATTGATGTTGGTAGTTTCCATTTATTGATTCTTTTTGCCTTATGAACTGGAAAAACGAAAACTAGGGTTTTAAGACTGACGAAGTTGAACGAAAAGTAAAAATAAAAATTTAGATAAATAATATGGGAAGTGAGGATGGTGGGGATGAAACTATGGGGTGGGAGAAAGATGAGGCGTGTTGGAAGATAGGGAGAACATAATCAACATGGATGATATTTGTAAAACTCATTTTAACCGACAGCGTAAAGATCTAGTAGTTATAAGTAACATGATTGTTGTCTCATAGTTCCATGCCAACTTTACACAGATGTGGATCTTTTAGTAACTCCAATGCAATCTACAAGAAGGTTGGCATGAAGCTGCGCGCTATGAGATGGCCTTATGAACATGGTCAGATTGGTTGGAATTTCAAATAGAAAGGAGGACAAGATTGTTCTTCATGAGCCTCTCTTCTTCTCACAAAAAAGTACGACAAAACTATGTTGTTTGTTTGTCTGCATAAATCTAAGTTCTTGTACAAGCAATGAAAGATTAATCCTTTGTGTTACATGCAATGGTACAGATTGAGACATGGAAAATAATCAAAATTGCTATGACGAAACAGAACCAATATCAAGGAAACAGTGTTGGGGGAGTGGAAATGATGGAAATATGTTGAGAATAGCAGAGGACTCTGTATATGGGCTGAAGAGAAAGGGATTAGACATACAATATCTCAACATAGCTAAAAGAGAATGTTTGAAGTTCTGATAACGTGGAAGATTTATCTGTTTCACGACAAGAATGGTAAATATAGTGATAATCTTATCATATTTAAGCCAAATCAAGGCGAAGAGTACATCACAGCCTATTGACTCGATTGATTTCAATCCCAGGTTAACAAGTCTTTATATACTCAATCATGGTTGTAAAAACAGCATAAATAGTCACAAAGTGCACTTAGATTCCTGCAACTCTTAATAAACAGCAGCATCTGTTTCACCTATACAGCAAACTAATCCTATGCCACCAAAGCAGCCTGTCGAAATATTGGCAGAATGCCTGTGAATAACAACAGGCAGAAACTTCTTGCTCATACCAAATGCAGTTATTAAATAAAGATATCAAAATGAACTACCATAAGTCAATAATTTCTCAAAAAGACGATACTGCATTTCAAGAATTGATACTTTCTGAAGACAACTCACTCGATAGACAATAAATATGGAGGGCAAAATGAATATCCACACACCAGAGAGATAGTATTCCACGTTTCCAATGCAGACCACCAACACTCACACTCTCAATAAATATCCATACATATAGCTGCTCAAAGACAAACCAGCACTAAAAGGGTCAATAAAACCATGAGAATTTTCTTTTAGAACTAGACGTCATATGGTGATCACATCAGTTCTGAAAGACAATTTTCAGTTGTGTTTAAGCAAAAGCATCCTACCGCTTGAAAAAGGAATCCCAGCAATCATATGCACAACACTTGGAGGAAAAGAAGCAATTCAGTACCATGTTCCTTATTCTTTTTCTCGAGTAGAAAGTTGCAATCTTTTTTCTCGAGGAAAAGATTGAATTGAGTAGAGAATTGTCCCATTGCTTATTGATTCTTTAACAGCATTTCAGACTTAAGAGTACTTATGCCTCATCTTACTCTTTCTTCCGGTGAATTGGCCAAAGAAAAGATTGTAAAAAACTCTACTCCCCCTTCTCTCAAACCCCCAAACAGAAGAAACTAGATCAGAGTTTTGTGATCTCATTAGCCTGGATACATTGAAATTGGAATTGATTTCAGAAAACCCCTTGTACAAATACAAAGACGTGAATCATTCCGAAGCCTCATAAAGTATAAAATATAAGAGAAAATTGCAGTTGTATTTGTGATTACCATGTCTATTTCAGCAAACAAGATATAAGCACACCACTCATATATAAAGGGCGAATGAATGACAAATTGATGGATGGCTTTTAACTTATAATCAATACACCTCCTAACAAATGAAAACTCATTCATTCACCAAAATAACCTAACTCAGGCCTTTTATCTGAAAGATGCTTTAATGTCCTGATCCTTGAGAATCATCCTCCGGAGATTGTTGTTGATGCTGATGCTGATCTTGTTGTTGCATTCTTGCCTGTTGGTATATCTGGTTCAAAACCCCTAAATGACCCTCTTGAGATAATCCAAGCTCCAATCCTGGCAGTTGCTGGTTACTTCCACCAAGAATTGAAGTAAAACTCATAGGATTCATATTTGTAGCTGCAGGCAGATCAAATCCAGGAAACCCAATTTTCTGTAAGTAATAATTTGAACTTTCACTGCCTAAACTGGCGCTTGATGAGGACTGAAACCCAAAACTAGTGACAACAGGGGCAGGGGCAGGCCATATTCCTGCTGTAGCCAAATGGGGTCTTCCAAAATTCCCACAGATCATTGGCCAATTGGTCCTACTATTACTACTTCTACTGCTACCCGACCCCGCGATATTCGCCCCCGATTCAATCATTAAACCAGCTGATACAGAGATCCCCTGTTGAGAAACAGAGGCTGCTGGTGCTAAAGCCGATGCAGGAATTGTCCCTGTGCCAGTAGCAGCAATAATCGAAGGCTCGGCTTGCTGCAGCAGCCACTGGATTGTCTCACCATCAGATTTATGACCCAATTCGCGTGTAAGTTGGAAGATTCTTGCTGCACATAGAGCGGGCATACGTATCCTCCTCCCTCTACCTTCAACTTTGGTATGCCTATCTTTTCTTTTAGGAGCAGCCACCTGCTGCTGTTTCTTGGTTTCATCATTTTTCAAAATCTGCAAGTCTTTTATCTGATCATGAGTAGGCTTAATATTGTTGTTGTTAGGCTGCTTGGGATCCATGAATGGAACTAGATGGGTCTACCTTGCAGGTTATAGTAATAATTAAATTAAATTACTCCTTATAAAAAAATGGAGGCTCTTTGTTTACTAGTAATAGGAAAAAGAAGATAAGTTTTGATTTTTTCTTTCACTTGGGTGTCCTGTTTGAGAGAAGAAAGTGACCTCAAAGAAGAGACAAAAAACAAAAGAAGAAAAGAAAAGGAGAGGAAAGTTCTAACAATGTGGTCATTTCAGGAGGTTTCACACAAGAATTTGAAAATGTGAAAAGATTGAAACTTTCCTCTCAGTTCAGTAGCAATAGTGGCTAAACCATTATGCTGATGTGACATATTAATTTTGAAGACCAAAAAGATGAATTGAGAACATACTCAAAATTAGTGTGTTGAATTATGGCTCAGGCTTATACCTTATAAATAATACTCCTTCCGTCTCTTTTTATTTGTTAAATTTTGACTTCACACATCTATTAAGAAATAATGGTTAATGCAATAGATTTATCATTTTAACACTATTAATTGATGAGGTCTCAAATACATTTACTCACTAAATTTTTCAAAGAAATTAATTCAATATTAATAAATTGAGGGTATAATAGAAAAAAAAACTTGTCCTTTCTTAATTTGTCAAAAATGACAAGTAAAAAGAAAAATCAAATTAAATCTTTTTTGACAAATAAATAGGAAAAGGGGAATAATAGTAATAATAGCTAGCAGTATTCGTTCCAGTTTCAACTGTTTAGCATTTTGATTCAATAGGTCCTGAGAAAATAGAAAAAGAAAGAAGGGGAACCAAATGGTCAAATTTCACGGGAAAGATGGAAACTTAATTTGGGCTTTTTTGTGTTGGTAGGTAAAATACAACTCGAATATTTTCTCAGTTTCAATTTATTTGTACTATTTTTATTTTTAATCCGTTTGAAAAAAAGACGTCTCCTTTATATTTTAGCAATTTTTTAATTTTAATTTTCTACATAACATATCAAAATCACAAAATTAAATGACATTTTGATATATTTAACAAAATCTATAATTTAAGATCACAAAATTCAAAATTTTCTTTTAACTCCATCCAAATTAAAACAAGACAAACAAATTAAAACGCATAGAGTAATATATATTTTATGGTGTAATTTGTCTACATTATCAGTGGCCACTTAAAGTTGACATCAATTTTTACTTAGTCACCTTAATTAAGTTTTTGTTCATTTTAAACACCTTATCTCAGGTCGCATTCGCATACGGTGAGTGTTATGCACTTATAAAAGGCGCGTGAAAGGCTTATTTATCCAATTTTTATTTAATATTTTTCTTCTTCTTCCCCATTTTTTGGCCACCAGTTCCTCTAGCTTAAGGCCCTTCCATGGTGAAAAGTGTTGAGAGACATTTTAGAGTTGAATACACATCTCTACGTGGATTAGATTTGATGGTCAAATTGGTGAAGAATTTCATTGTTAAATCATGGCAGTTCAAATTTTGTGTTTGAAAGTTCGACTTCATTAACAATTCTTTTCTTCTATTTTAGACCCATTTTGGGTTTTTCCCCCCCTGTTTTCTCGGTGATTTTTGTTTTCAGATTTAGAAGTTTTCATTTGTACCGCAGTTTCTTGAAATTTGCTAGAAATTGTGCAAACTTTAATGTTTAGCTTTGTTTGCTTCTCAACCACCCTCAGTTTATCTCAAATCCAAGCTCCATTTATGTTTTCCTTTTCTTTTTTTTGCTTAATTTTGGAGCTGAAGGTTGATTTTGATAAAGGTTTTTTTATAAAAAAGATATTCTTGAGTTGTGCTAGAAATTGTGCAAAATCTGTTGCTCAATTTTTTAACTAGGAACAGTTGTTGATTTCTAATAAAGTTTTGATTTTTTTTAGAATTCTTGAGTTGTGCACCTTTTGGTAAAATATAGATGGAGTGGATTTGGTTAGGAAACAAAATGAGTTATGCATTTTAATTGATCCATTGTTAGATCCTAAAAAGTTTAACTAAAGTTAAAGATATTTGAGATGTGGAGAAGACCAAGAGGGTTGGGTTTGATTTGCTGGAGAAGACGATTGGGGTGGAGGGTGGGGAGTATTGCAAAGTAGATTATTTTTTTTAAAATGATTTAATCCCCTTTAATAATTATTTGAGCAAAAATGTCAGGTGTAGTTGATTCATTGGCTAATTTTTTAGTTTTATTCAAAATTCATTATTAAAGAATTATATTAGTGTCAGATGACAAATATCTTTATTTAGTTTTATTTTTTTTGTAAATAAGTGTCAAAATGACACAGCGAAGCCTCAGTGTTTAAAATGAACAAAATCTAATTAAAGTATTTAAGTGAAAATTAATGTCAACGTTAAGGAGTCACCAATGGATTCAACCTTGAAGTCTTAACGCGCATTACATCGCATGGCATGACAATTGACATTCTAGTATACTAATAATAGGATGTGTGTTGTGATGTCCACATATGAGATAGCACTACATGTGTAGGGTGGAGATGCATGCAGACGCTTGGGTTTATATATATATATATATGTGGTTGCTTCTAATCCACTCTTATGTTACCGCGGAGAATACATTGATAATCTTTTAAATTTATTGTTAAATTTTATTAAAATATATGGACAATTTCTTAAATTATCTTATCTATACATCATTATTTTTATTATTCTCTACCATTTCAAAATGATACAAAAAAAACTCAAACGTCCGGATTCATTATTCTCCATTCCCAACCCACGTTTCCTCACTCTCATAATTTAATCAGTTATCTCCTTCATCCTAATCATGATTTCAAAAGATTTCTCTCTCCAGTCAATCAATTTTAAATTTGTCAATAGATAGTTATCGTCTTCTCCACTTTATTGTTCTTCGTTTTTTTTAATCAATTTTTTGGTACATATGGATGTTCCTTCGTTTAGTATTGAGATTACTTAATTAAATACATTTAACACTGATCGAATTTACGATTCTGATGATCCTAAATGGGATGAAAACAAATCTAAAAGCTTGCACGATCAATTTACAATGATGAATCAAAGTTTTGAAAAGGCAAAGTAGGATGTACCTTCATCGTCTAAATCACCCAAGAAAAGGGTAGAAAAATTGCTCCTGCAATTTATCGACTGACATTACCCAGGGTATTTATTTCCTAACTGATATTTTTTTTTTAATTTTTGATATCCCCTATTGTTAGTTGCTTCAAAAAATTTGATATACTATTGTTAAAGTGATATTATCATATTGCTATGTATCTTGATTTAAATGTACTAGGTTGATATATAAAATTTGAATTTCGTTCTCTATTTTGATTTGTGTTATAAATGTATCAGATTATAAAGTTCAAATTGTATGATGGGCTGTAATATGCAGAATATTATATCGCATTCTAATATGGTTTAAATCTGATATATAAATATCACATAATGAGTTTATATAGTATCAGATACAAAATTTTGACAGATTTTTTACTTCATCAAGTTTTAATAATGAGTATCAGATACACTTTTTTCATTATGTATCAGTTAAACAGTAAGATACCTTGTAGTTGCAGTTATGTATCATATATTTAAATTTTTTTAGTTCCAATCAGTTTTCAACTACTTCAGCATGTATCATGTTGATTTTTTTAATTGATGAACATTATTTTAGAATTGTAGTCTATGAAATACGTCATTAAACAGATTTCAAAGCACTCACTAACGTTTGATTCTACGTACAATATGAATTTTATCGAAGAGTTTGAATTGTCCACAGGGGATGAAGGTATCGAATTATTCAAGAATACTATTTTTGGGTCATACCTCAATATTCCAAAATGTAACTACCAAGGACAAATCACAAGTGTTTGTTGCTTTTGGAGGTGGAGCAGGACAACACATATGAACTTCATATTCGTCATGCAAATGAAAATGTTTTGCATTTTAGTATCAAGGAATTTGCAATCATAACTGGTCTGAAAATCACAGAAAACATTGAAGATTTTAGATATCCAGATTCCATAACGAGTAGGCTAGTTCAAAGGTACTTCCCCGAGGCAAAGAATAGTGTAAGCAAAGAACGTCTGGTTCAACGTTTTATAATGGGTATTTGGGACAACATCTAGGATGTCGTTCAAATGACAATCATTTACTTCATTCATTTTCTCTCAACTCAATGATACACATATATCGATCGAGGATTTTTTAATGATCGAAGATGGGAGGTATCAACAGTTTTCTTGGGGACAATTTACTTTCTCCAAGTTGATAAAATCACTCAGGCAGGAGTTTACCTCTGAAAAACAAATGTATCGATTATCCGACATGCCATATGCTCTTAATGTTTGGATATATGAATGTGTTTCTGTAGTAAATGAAAAATTGTTGTTAAAGAAGGAAATGACAGCATTAATGACAAATCTCTTCATTCCCTACAGAAGTACATTCATATATTCAAACATTAAGAGCATATGGCATGCTGGATAACCGCTACATTAGTTTTTCAGAGGTGAATTCCTACCTAAGTGATTTCATCAACTTGGAGAAAGCAAGTTGTCCCCAAGGATTGATAACTCCTATCTTCTACCATTAAGAAATCCTCGATCAATATAGGTGTATCACCGAGTTGAGAGAAAATGAATGTATGAATGAAGTAAAGGATTGCCATTTGAACGGCATCCTGGATGTTGTCCCAAATATCCATTATAAAACATTAAACCAAGTCCCTTGTTTACACTATTATTTTCCCCGGGGAAGTACCTTTGAACTAGCCTACTCGTTATGGAATCTAAATATCTAAAATCTCCAATGTTTCATGTGCATTTCAGACCTGATTGCAAATTCCTTGATACTAAAATGCAAAACATTTTTATCGGCATGACGAATATGAAATCCACGTGTTGTCCTACTCCACCTCCAAAAGCAACAAATACTTTGTGATCTATCCTTGGTAGTTACATTTTGGGATATTGAGGTATGACCCAAAAAATAGTATTATTGAATAATTTGATACCTTCATCCCCCTGTGGGCAATTCAAACTCTTCGATAAAATTCATATTGTACGTAGAACCAAACCTTTAGTGAGTGCTTTGAGATATGTTTAATGACGTATTTCATAGATTGCAATACCAAAATAACGTTCATCAACTAAAAAAATCTACTTGATACATGCTGAACTAGTTGCAAACTGATTAAAACTAAAATGTGACAAAAAAATTTAAGTATGTGATACATAATTGCAACTACAAGGTATCTCACTGTTTAACTAATACATAATGATAAAAGTTAATCTGATACTCATTAAAACTTGATAAAGTAAAAAATTTATCAAAAATTTGTATTTGATACAAAATATAGCATTATATACTCATTATGTGATCAGGTTTAAACCATGTTAGAATGCGATACAATATTTTGCATATTACAGCTCATCATACAATTTGAATTTTATAATCTGAAACATTTATAACAAAAATTAAAATAGAGAACGAAACTATGGTTTTATGTATCAATCTAGTACATTTAAATCAAGATACATAGTAATATGATAATATCACTTTAACAACAGGGTATCAAATTTTTTGAAGCAACTAACAATAGGGGATATCAAAAAAAAAAAATATCAGTTAGGAAATAGATACCCTGGGTAATGTAGGCCAAGAAATTACAGGAGCAACTTTTCTACCTCTTTTCTTGGCTATTTTTTCCACATCTGCTTTAGACGATAAAGGTACATCCTTCTTCGACTTTGCTTTCTCGAAACTTTGATTTGTCATTGTAAATGAATCGTGCAAGCTTTTAGATCTGTTTTCAGCTCATTTATGATCATCAGAATCATAAATTCGATCAATATTAAATGTATTTAATTGAATAATCCCAATACTAAACACAGAAGCATCCATATGTATCAGAAAATTGATGAAGAATAAAAAAAAACGAACAACAAAGTGGAGAAGACGATAACTACCTATTGACAGATTTGAAATTGATTGACTGGAGAAAGAAATCTTTTGAAATTCAAATTAGGATAGAGATAACTGATTAGATTATAGGAATGAAAATAGGGAGAGATTGAAGGAGTGAAAATAGGAGTGGGGAAACATGGGTTTGGAATGGAGAGTAATGTATTTAAGTTTTTGGAGGAAAAAGAGGGATTTTTGTATTATTTTGAAATGGTAAGGAATAATAGAAAATATGGTAAATAATGGTGTGTAGATAGATAATTTTTCCATAAATAAATCTCAGGATTAGTTAATACTACAAACTAAATATAAATAAGGTTAATCCCAAATTTATCCTGAAATTATTATCCTTATCCTACCTACCAAACGACCCTCAAATGAGAACTCCCTACCAGGTTATGTATAGCAGTTCATAGTTAACTTCCTCCCCAACTACTGAAAATGTATGTTCTCTTTTCTACTTCGTTGCTTTTCACAGTTTACTCCTATCCCAGATTAAATTGAAGAAGCCTTTTTTCAATATTCCTTCTCAGACGTCTTATTCTTTCCATGATCTAAACATTAAGATGACATTTCATGTTAGCTATAACAAAAAAGATTGATGAGAGGTCAACACATTTTACATAAAGTTTAAAAGCATTACACAAGTTCTTCTGCTTCTTGAAAACAGTAGCAGGTCCTAAAAATGTTTCAGATAAGAGTTCATCCTCAAGGATTGACATATGAGAACAATCCACAAAAATATGTACAAATAGAATTATTTCCTGGGAAGCTTCTAACTTCAAAGCAAATGATGAAGTGGATACAACAACAACATATCTAGTAAAATTCCACAAGTGGGGTCTTGAGAGGGTGGGGTCTTGAGAGGGTGGGGTGTATGCAACCTTACCTGTAGAGGACTTGAGGTAGAAAGACTGTTTTCGATAGACCTTGACTCAAGTAAAACGTATCAAAATAGGTATGAAAAGAAAATACTGGAGAAAAGACCAGTAGTATATGCAACTAAAATGTAGTATTTATTATGTCAAGTGTGAGCAAAAAGTAATACAGAAGAATAAAGGAGTACCTCCTCCCTCTATGTACTGCTGCGCAACAGAAATGGGCTGTATTCTCACACAAAGTTTGATCAATTATTGCAACACTAAAAATTGTCGAAAAAGTATTGTCATGCTAAAATGCTCTCAGTGAGAATGCTGAATTCTCACATGATGGTGAGGATACCGTGTTTAAATCTGTTTCCAAAGTTAACTTACGAAAGATTAACTAACGAAAACAAAAGTTTATGAATTTTATAGAGGTAGAAACAATTCTACAGCAGATATATCATTCTATCACGACTAGAATAGAACAATGCGTGCCAGGAGATAGAAAATAAAAGGCATATCTTCGAACTTTCACAACAAGGGCCTAAATATTATGCCAAATCAGTTAATGGATCCATTAATCAGAAGTCAGAACCAAACATAATTTGCTTTTAGTGAAGCTAAAGAAGAGTTCCTCTCAAACAGATGCATTTCCACCCTGATTGCCTTTAGTTTTTGTAGTAGATAATAAAATCTATTACGGAATCTTAAAAGTTCTATGGCAGAGAGATTTAACATTTTTTGTACTATCATCAAAGTAAAAGAAAGTAAAGCAACCCATGACACTATTATTTAGATTGCCAGAGCATGTTATTTAATCCAACCATGTTGTTTCATTCTTTTAAAACAAAATAATAGACAAAAGAGTACCTCTTCCAACGGCCAATATAAACATCCCAGTGGAAACCTGAAGGAAAGCAAAAGCAAAAGCGTGCTAGTGACAAGGCGGGATATAAAACAGACAAGAGAATCACAAACATGATTCACATAAGAAGCAAACTAACAAAGGTTATCCAATATTTGTTTACAGCAGCACCTCCACCACCACCAATTCCCAATACAAGAGCAAAGGCCAGCCTAGCTAACAATCATATATACACAAATGGTGGGTGTCAGAATGTTGGCATACATAAAGATAGACAGAAATATTGCAAAAAGGATGTAAGCAAGGAACGAAAAAATGTTTCATTAATAAAGTATAAATGTATTGTTATTAAAAAGTATTTAGGATAACTCTGAGGAGCTAAAGAAGTTCATGCCTGTTCAATTGCTTATTATCTACAGGATATCAGTCCCAAGCTTCAATCTTTGCTGCATAATCACACACAAGAAATTAACCCAATGTCTCATCATCTTTCTTTACAGTGAGAAGGCACTTTGACAGTACATGAAATACAATATGTTGATTTTACCTGCATTTCACATTATATATTATATGGAAGTAGAAGTTGACTTTTATATGTGCCAACATCTACTTCTTCCACCATAAAACTAAATCAAGCATCTAAAACCACATTTCTCATGCATTATCCAATGCTTCCCCAGGTTCTGTCCAGTTAAACAAGTAGTTCGCTTGTGGTGCATAAGCAATAGTGACACCAAGATGACTACTAAAAAGGATGCCTATTCTCTCTCCCGCAGAGTAATTGGTGGTGCATCCCTCTCTGTGATTATTACGGGAAAGTTGCATGTACACCTGATGCACTCATAGTACTCCTCCTCCATCAGATTGCTGATGATTTAAAAGTCATTTTCCATCTTTACAAGGTGCTCAAGGGCCTTGTTGTTTTACTGATAGAATGAAATAAGCTGAAAACTATAAATCATTTGAAAGTTGGGACAAAACAAAACATTAAAGCATGTCCTCCAAAAACCTAAATACATTACTCTCCATTCCAAACCCATGTTTCCCCACTCCTATTTTCACTCCTTCAATCTCTCCCTATTTTCATTCCCATAATCTAATCAGTTATCTCTATCCTAATTTGAATTTCAAAAGATTTCTTTCTCCAGTCAATCAATTTCAAATCTGTCAATAGGTAGTTATCGTCTTCTCCACTTTGTTGTTCAATTTAATCTGGGATAGGAGTAAACTGTCAATGCATGCAAATCTCAAGCTGAATGCTATGCATAGTCCCGTTGACTGTTACTAAGGGGTAAGACATATGAATGGTTCTGCAAACCAACCCCTCAACCCCCCGATGGAGTGCCATGGCCTACTGCACTATACTACCATTGATCTGTTCATTTTTTTGAGTAAAAAGGTTAGGAGAACACTAGGTAAAGAATTTTTTTACCAGCACAGTGAAATTCTCAGCATCATATAATCACAATCAATTTTCCTTGAGCCGAGGGTCTTGGAAACAGCTACCTTCCAGGGTAGGGGTAAGGTCTGCATACATACTACCCTCCCCAGACCCCACTTATGGCTTTAGAGTGGGTATGTTGTTGTCATATAATCACAATCATAAGTAAGCACATAGTACCTGAGATAGAGTAAAGTATAACAGAAATATAAGGAAAACCTAAACTGCGCAGACAGTGTCAGAAGATACAGTAATGTTTAAAGAAATATAAGAAACAAGAGAGTAGATGTTCACAGAAAGACTCAGTTGCCAACAATCCCAAGTGACAATGCCTTTAGGAAAGTTAACAACATATTTGTTGTTAGTAATAGAATGAAAAATATTTATAAAATAACTGGTTGTGTGTTTACCACTGCACTATGTAGGAGTCATTCACCATATCTACCAACTCCATCTTTCAGCAGATACCATTATATAAACTCTTTACTCTCGACCACTATGATAGAATATGCATGAGTTGCAACTTTAATGAGTAAAAACAATATCATTCCGCCTAGGTGATCTGCCAGGAATACTTCCCGGCTTGAGCTTTGAAGCTTCATGCCTAGCAAGTTCGGGGGGAACAGGACTGTTGCTTTGGATGAGCATTTGCTTAAGATCATAAAAGACTTCAGTATCCTGCAAGGTCAAAAATGTTGTGGCTACACCTGTCTTTCCTGCACGACCTGTACGTCCAATACGATGGGTGTATGCTTCAAGTTTGTTTGGCATATCATAGTTAATCACATGGGCCACATCAGGTATATCAATTCCACGACCGGCAACATCACTAGCAACTAACACATTATACTTCTTAGTCCTAAATCCTTCAAGGCTGATTTCCCTCTGCTCCTGTGATTTCCCACCATGCAGTGTGGTTACCCTATAGCCGGCTTTATCCAGATTCTTGGCAACAGTGTCAACCCGCTTTCTAGAGTTGATGAACACAATAGCAGTCTTATCTCCAAGCTCATCCAGAAACCTCTGCAGCTTAAACATTTTCTCAGATTCCTTTACCATGAAGACATGCTGAGTAATGAGGTCAGTAGCCTTTCCAGCAGTGCCAATAGTCACGACAACAGGATTTCTTAAGTAATTTCTAGCCAGCCGCTCTACAGCAGGTGGCATGGTAGCACTGAACATATAAGTGGTACGGTAAATCTTCTTCTCATTAAGCTCTTCATCCTCATTCTTTGGTTTCATATTACTTGAAGGCATTGCATCCAGTACACCAACAACTTGAGGTCCAAAACCCATATCAATCATCCGGTCAGCCTCATCAAGAACAACATAATTACACTGGTTCAAAACACAATAACGTCTCTCCAAGCAATCAAGAAGTCGCCCAGGGGTCGCAATCACAACTTCACAGCCTTGCCTAATCCTAAAACCTTGCTCTTCTATGGACTGCCCACCAACAATAGAAACAACTTTGATACCCAAATAGTGTGCAAACTTGACCGTCTCGTCCTCAATCTGTTGAGCTAGTTCTCGTGTGGGCGCCATTACAACCGCATATGGCCCCTCGGCCTCATTCTCTTCACTCAATGGAGGAAGCCTAGTGATATAATTCAACATAGGGAGAACAAAAGCAGCAGTTTTACCTGAACCAGTCTCTGCGACACCAATCACATCACGCTGTTGAAGTCCAAGAGGAATGGAAGCCATTTGAATAGGAGAGGGCTTCTTCTAGCCAGCCCTCTCAACCCCCTTAAGCAACTCTGTAGTTAACTTGCTCTCGGCCCAATTCCTCATGGGACGGGGTATCCTCGACCCCTTATAGGATATGTTGTAATCCTCTCTAAATATCCTCCAATCTCTCTCTATCATTTCCTCCAGCTTCTTATCTGTCCAGTGGCGATCCACCCTCATGTCAAAAGTGTCATACAAATCAGCATTTTGTTCCTTCTTCTTCAAGGCAGCTGCTTCTACTGCAGTCGCCTTAACGCCTCCCTTCTTCCAAATCTCCTCCTGCATCTCCCTCTCATTCTTGATGGCAAGCTTCTTCTGCTCCCTTCTGTCGATTCCACCGAAGAATCCGCGACCAAAGTGTGGACGGGCTTCGTGAGGGTTTTGATAAAGAGGGTTCACGTCACGAGAAGTGTCCTCAGAGCTCTGCCAATCGAAGGATGATCGGAGTTTTGCACCGGATGTAATCACCCGTTTCTTTGGTTTCTTAGATCCCAAATATTGCTCATGAATAGCTTCAAGTTCCTTCTCTGCCGGATTCTTCAATCGAACTCGATTTGATTCCTTCTCTCTATCTCTGTCACTGTTCCTGTCTCTATCTCTTTTTCGGTTCTTTTCGCAATAGTGGTTATCTGAGGAAGGGCGGTTGTACTTAACCTGAAGATGTTCGTGGCAGCGTTTCTGATCGGCGATCTCGTCCTGAAGGGCTATCTGCTCTCTCTGTGCTTTGGTGAGGTAAACCGGCTTCTTGGACGGATCCGATTTGATTCCGACGGGCCGGTTCACGCTTCTCTCAGATATGGTCATCGTTTAGAAGCCGGGGTGAAAGGAGATATGTTTGAAGAAGCAAGTTGGGGACTATTTATAGGGCACAACCGACCTAAAGAGAATTTGAAATTTGGAACTGATTGGGCGCGAGAGCAAAAACCTAACCAAAATAGGCATAACAACTCAATTTAGTCGGAGCTCAATTGTGGGCTCTGGAATCAAATGAAAAATCAAAAAAAAAACAAAAAGAAATTAGGGTAAAGAGATTACAGAATGTATGTAAATATTACTACTAACCAAAATAGGAAATAACTAAGTAATTAAAGTTATAAGGATTTCGGAGGAAAAAAAAAAGAAGGATTAAAAAGGGAAAACAAACATTTTTGGGAAAGAAATTTCAACTATCTTAAGAAAATGAAATTTTACTATCTCCGTCATGTCCAACTTATTATAAATAGTTGTCTCAAATTATTTGTCCATTTATCAAACTAAGGAAAAATTAATTAAAAATTTTCAATTCCGCCCCCTACAATTAATATATTTTTAAAAAGCATAATCAAGCTTATAAGTTCAAAAAAATTAGTTTTCAAAGGAGTGGATAAATGATAAATTAGTAAAATTACTCATCTTATTTATGATTACTTAAAAAGCTCGTAGAGGGAAAAGTGAACAACGGGATAGGAGTAATTACTTAACAAAGCATTAAAAATTATCCTGATAAATTAAGAAACGATTTCATGACAAATTGGAAGAATTAAGAAATTTTTTGACTAGATCACTTGTTCTTGCTTGGCCACTAAGTTGCCGTTTTCTTAGTAACAAGTTACCAACTATTTTATTTCTCTGGACAACTTAGGTGTTCGAATTTATTTTTTTTGGTTTCTCACCCGGTGACCGGTATCCATATTGGAGCCCGACTAAATCCGAATTCGCGCTGGAAAGTCCCACATTGGGGGTAAAACGCTCCCTAACAAAGACGACTCCGTACCCAAGGAGGCTCGAACCCGAGACCTCTTGGTTAAGGATTAATTTGTGTGCACCATTACTAATTTTACGGGATACACGTGTGATGTCCATCGAAGCTAAAACGAATGGAAAGATATCACCTACTAGTATTGTTGGCTTCTAAGCAGAAAGAAAAAAAAACCTTTAATGATAGCAAGATTGAAGTGTGTATCTTTTGAAGTTTCTTTTCTTTCTGTTTAGCTTCAGCACAGAACTACAGCAAAAATGGAAGTTTAAGCCTTCACTGCCACAACTAGAAAAGCTACTATTCATATATGTTCAACAGTGTAATTTTATTTACCAATACATGCATACAATAATACATATTTTGAACAAATTCCAATCGACATTCAAAACTTTTGGTAAGAGACTAGGACAAAGAAAATGCTGCAGACCCATCAATCTTTAATGAAAGTTTAAAGGACAAACTAAGTGCTACAGAAAATTAGAAACTATCTCAAAACTCATTACAGAAACTGTTAATTACATTTCAGAGGTTACATGAAATGTGAAGACCTCAATAGTCAGGTATTGAAGCAAAATCAATAACCTTGAGCACCTCTCCAAGAATTGTATGCAATTCAAGTCTCATAAAAACCTGCAAGTAATTATTAATTGTCAAAAATGATTGCTGGAATCAACTAAGGGAAACGCAAAGAAAGAACATAAATAAAGAACTAATATGCAACAAGAAGGGTAAGTATCCTATTAAAATATCTAGTTCTTTAAAACATCATATAACAAAGTACTCCAAGCATAACCTTGAATGAAATTGGTACCTATCACCTCTCAAGGGGTACAACCTTGCATAACATTCCTGAAGATCTCATTCTATTAAGGGTACAAGGGGTTGACTACCTTGGTGGAGGATATCACTTAACACCTAGGTTTTAATATTGTTATAGGTCCTAAAACTGTTTCAAAGGAGAGTTCATCCTCAAGGATTAAAGATGAGAACAATCAACTAAAGGATGAAATTAGAATATTTCCTGAAAGATTTCCAACTCTGGACCCTGGAGCAAGTGGTGCAGTCGATAAAAAGTTTCCTCTAGCTTCCATGCCTTAAAAGTATCTCCAAGTGGTACAAGTTATGATGCTTTACCAGCGATAGAGGGTACTGGATTAAAACAGACACTGATTGCAAGTAAAACCGCATAGAATTACAGTCACTCTCTTCTGTTGTTGCGTAAACGTACTTATGCGCCATCATCTCAGTCCTTTATCTCAATTTGTAATTCAGACTTTGGTGATGGAGCTCAAGACGGCAAAATGTTCAAGAAAGAGTGTGCTAATTTGATCCTTTGCGCGTCTACTGTAAGAGCTTTAAGGGTAATATATACAACTAATAAGTAGGAGTATTTGGTATGGAGGTGTGAGCAAAAGTTAACAGAGAAGAACTAAGGAGTACCTCTTTCCTTCCATGTGTGCTGCCAATGTAGGAGAAATGGGCAATAATCATTAAGTTTGATCAGTTGTTGTAATGTTAATAATTGTTGAATTAGTATTCTTGTGAAAAAATGGGCATTAGGCCTAGTTAAAACCCCAAAAGCTAGCTCAAGGTGAGCATTGTCCGAGATCGTATAAGGAGACAACAACTCATTTCCTCCATCAATGTGGACACTGAATTAGTCATGCTAAGATGTTCTTTAAATCGCTGAATCCTCACATGATGGTGAGGTTGCAATAATTATCTCTTCTTGCAAAGTTTAACTTTCTAGATATAAACTAATAAAACAAGAAACTTAGTAAATATTAGAAATTGGATTGTGTAGATACATCTTCTTTTTTTATCAATCAGTAGATATATCTTCTATTGCAACTAGAGGAGAATACTGTGTGATAGACACTAAATACGGTAAGAGAGTACATGAAAGGCATATCCTAAACTTTCACAACAAGGCCTTTCCGACGATGCAAAATCAATCATTTTTTATCTTGTGAGCGTTATTCACATTTGCTACTCCTGAACTCTTTATCATTTTCCCAGTCTATGAAGATCAGCCATAACTGAAAGAGCATGATGATAAAGAGGCCTCATAGTGTAGTCATACCTCATATATTACATCAGAAAATGATTGTTGGGAACATTATAAGTTCCGAGTATCAAATGGGTAGTAGTTCTCTTTTAAGTGCTCCTCCCATTTCCATCCTCCAAGATTGATCTACCAAAGATGCCAACTCCCTACAGATTACCACCAATGCAGCTATTAGAGAAGGAACCAAATTTTTAATACAATAAGAACACAAGGTTCATATATCTCATCTTCACTGTCAGCTGCGATCAGTTAAATATCAATCAAGAACCAGAAATGAATTGCTAGGAAAATAGAAGTACCAGAAACAAAATAATGATTTATGTCTTCCAATTAAATGACATCTTTTGACTATGCTAAGTTGAGAGTTGAATGCAGTTCTATCTCACTTATGGAAGATAGTGGCCAAAACTAGTTTTCTGAATCCTTCAAGGGTAGCAGTGAAAAATATAGCCGGCCAACTAGTTTTGCATAGAGGCACAATTGATTGATTAATCTTTTACTCAGACATTGCCAACTGTGTAAGCGTAAAAGCATATCCTTACATCGTCTACCCTTTCTATTTCAAATTGATTGTTTTAGTTTTCCCTTTTCTTTGATAAGTTTTCACCTTTTATTGCAAACAATCAAAAGTTTGACACACTCAAATTTTACATTTTCAACATTTGAAGAATTACTCTGTTGTTTGCCTGTTTTTTTCTTCTTTTTTTTAAGATCAAGAAGTCTGTCCGGAGCCAACCCTTTGGGCCACCGCAGCCTTCGAAATTCTGGGATGATGTGCCCGCCCCTCTACCATTCTCCACTTAAATATTGAACTGAGTTCTCTTGGCATGGGGATCAAACTTGTGAATCAAGATACAAGTCCCTTTGCCAATTGAGCTGACCCGGGGAGGCATCTCTTTTTTTGGCTGTTCCTCATACAGAAATACACATATTGTCAATAAAATACAAATTCAGTGCTTTTACATTTTAAAATTGTAGAAGGCAAACAAGATATGCAATTTGAAACGGAGAGTAAACGAATATTTCTTTATCATGACACCTAATATCACTATGGGACCACCAAATGTGACCAAGGAAGTGGCAAAGGTAGTACATGCGGCATGTATGGTAGTCGCAGGGCAGGAGTTTGAATCCTGACTGATGATCCAAGTCTATTGGAGTAGGGTAGAGGAAAAATCCCATTATCCACCAAGTCTGGAAGTGGCAAACAACGGATTTCCCAGTTATCAAGAAAAAGGGACAGGGAGTCTGTGAAAAGTTTTCAGAGTCCACAAGTTATGGATAAATGACTTCCTTCACGACGTCACCAGAAAGTGTCGATAAATTTTCTCGATATCAATAAAAACCTCGAGTGAACAATGTTAGACATCTAGCATGGTGATTCATTTCCAATAAAATAACATATATAAACAACAATAACAAATGGACCGAATCAGGAACTTACTTGAGGTCATGGCTGACAACAAGTAAAGTTAGCTCCTTCTTTAGATCCTTTAACAATTTTGCCACATCTGCACGAGCCTTCCAATCTGATTTCCCTCATAAATAATGAACTTTTTTAGAAACTGAGGTTAGGTACTCAAATATAGTTGAAGTTGGGGCCAAAAATACAAAAAAAAAATTGTCCATCTAATAACTTATTTATATTTAAAAACAAGTAATTCATTTTAAAAAATGACTAGGCTAGCTATATCATACCAAACAAAATAAATAGTAAAATAAGCTTTCATAATCTTTGTGGGAATAGCTTCACTCCATAAAACAGTCCTGCTGCTCAATACCACAACCAATCCTCACTACCATTAAACCACATGCAATCCAAAGAGAGGTATGATCTAATCGGCAAGCTCTTGAACTTCACTTGTACCAACCATAGCAAAGAATTAACTATACAAAAATTTTCAAAATAGCCCTTGTAACTTATTAGCAAAAGCAAATATGAGAGCTAGTACACAGATAGCAGAAAGAGTGTTTTAACACAACAATAATTTTGTACATCGATGTAACCGTTTGGAGAATAAGATCAGATAGCCCTACAAGGAACTCTAAGCTTCTACAAGACGAAGCAAAAAAATTGCTTTTAAGTGAAGCCAAATAAGAGTTCCTCTAAAATAGATATAGAGATCCCACCCTGGTTGCCTTTAGTTCTGGAGAATTAGATAATGCAACCTAACAAAGAATATTAATATTCTATGGCAGAAAAATTTACATATTTCAGCATATTCTTCATAAAGTAAAAGCAGGTAGCATAACCCATGACTCTATTCTTTATATTACCAAAGCTAATTACTCGTCCTATTCTTACTTGTTTGTCATTATTAACAGCTCAGCATATAGGGTTTACTAAGAGTTTACAATCTTGGTGCTTCTGTCATACGATAACAAGTTAGGACTTTTGTAAGAACAGTTTACTCAGATTACAGAATATGGAAGATGGAATCAAGACTTCAATAACCATGGTGAGAAAAAGGGTTGTTCATCAAATATAACAAAAGTAAAATCCTTGTGCAGGCATATCAATTCCCTCTGTACCCTTTCAACTTTAACCTAGAAATCACAACTATTCTTGTTCTGTAAAACCAGAACTCTTGTTGCAGTAAAAGCATACGTACGTGGGAGAATAACAAACTGATGAATAATCAAATACCTAATAAGGGAAAAACATCAAAAAGGGAAAAAAAAGGTAATCCAAAAAAATAAAATGAAATAGATCATAGAAAGCTTATTCATACCAAGACCAGCAAGAGGCTCATCCAATATTAATAAATCTGGTGTTTGAACCTGTGCAAAGAGAAAACATATTAACAGACAGATGATTAATCAAAATATCAATAATGTTTTGAACACAAATAGGCATACGCATGTTTATACAAATGCACATATACACTTTCTATTTTTCATAGATGAGAAATCCTTACTAACTGAATAGCAAGGGCTAGCCGACGTTTGTAGCCACCGCTTAATGAATGGGGATCCTTATCCAAAGATATTCCTGTTAGACCAACCTAGGAGTGATCAACCACATAAAAAGCTGTCATAATTTGCTGGAAAGCAGACGAGCTTTTCTCCTTTGGAAGAGAAAATTAAATGACAGTTTAAATCACACTTAAAAGGAATATACCGACATAATGGCCTTTTGAAGTCTAGAAGCAAGAAGCTCTCTTAATTGTAGGCCACCCTTTTGTCTTGGCCACCCAAATGTAACTTCATCAAGAACAGTGTCCGCAACAAAGTATCTGTAGAACAGTGAAACAGACAAAATCAAGTTAAATGAACTGTTGTTGGAACCAAAAAGAACTGTTTAAACTTTATATTCCTACCCAACACATGCAATACTCACTTAAACAATATGTATGTAAATATATAAATCTATACTTATGTAAATAATACCAGAATTGAGAGGTAAACAAATAGTGTTTAGATAATTGCAATGCTGATGATTCATACAATCTGCACCTGGAATAAATTGATAACTGGAGGAGCTTTTGTCTTTTCAGTAAAAACAGCAAATGAAAATGCATTATGTTTAATATGAACCTCAAGATAAAAATTGCATTGTGTCGCAGAACATCCTGACAGTGCATGAAAGACACAGTCAAGAAATGAGTACCTCTCAGGAAATTGGAAAACAATGCCAACTCTTTCAGGTTGTAAGGGTTCAGGGGACTTAATCTGTTCATCATCATCACTATATCTTTGCACATATATGGAACCTGACGTTGGTTTGCTTAACCCTGCAATCAGCTGCATGGAGAAGGTCAAAGATAAAAACCAGCCTGAACAAAGTACCTTTTGGAGGTTGAAAGGAGAAAAACTAAAATGAATTTGAATACAAAAGACAAAATCAAAAGGAACACCTGCAATAGAGTAGTTTTTCCACTGCCACTCCGTCCAAATATCAAGCCAAAACTACAAAAGATCCATGTCAAATCCACAGAGAGCCTCTTCAAATGCATATCAGCATTTGAGATTCTAGTTTCTTTATAGTGATACTGTTCCGTAGACAGCTTGATATGTCTTTACATATAGTATTAACAGTTAGGACATTCAAATTTTTTATGAAACACTGGATTCTGATCTCATGTGTGCTTCTATCCAATCAAGAAATGAACAATGTGATCTCTAGTTAGCTGTTAGCCAGGATCAGCTGGAAAGATGACAAAGGACTTCTACAGCAGTAATGGAATGTAGTGCATTTGAATTTTAGCAACAGACTATACCTTTTTTCAGGGATGGAAAGGTTGACTTGACTCAATAGATCGATCTTGGTTCCTGGAGGTCGATAAGAGACATCCCTTATCTCCAAACCCATAAAAAAAGAAGAGATACCACATCTATTATTACCACCTCCACTATACAACCACAATATGTTCAATAATCTATGGACAGCCAAAATAGATAAATTATAAAGAGAAAAACTGACTGAATTCAAGTTCAGCATGTTGCATGACTTGTAAGTTCTGGTGGAACTAGAGTTATCAGGAATACCATGTTTCTAATACTTATTAACCTCTAGGGTATGGAAAATTGAAGAAAGAGAAATCATTTGGGAATTTAATAAAAAGTTGTTGAATGACTTTTTGGTTAAAGAGTGTATATGTTACAGAATAAGGTCTCACCACCTAATTAACATAAATCCTTTCTCCGCCAGTCCAGCGACGGAGCCATACACTACGAAGGGGATTCAATTGTCAGGAAGTTAAACTAGGCAAATAGGTGAAAATTATGTTTTCTTGTTCAAGAAAGATCTCGAATTCCCTACACATAAGAGTAGAAAGGTACAAATCAGCGTGCTATTTTGTATTTTTCTTCTTTATGAATCCCCTTATCAGAATTACTGGCTTAGCCACTGCTGTCACCTAGAAGAAGAGAAAAAAGAGGAAGCCTGTGATATATCCATTGCTTCTGCTCGTATACAGATGATACAAAGCGCCTGCAATAGGTATCAAGTTCCAGAAAAGTTCAAATACCACCAAACTCCTTCAGATAGACTAAACCTATGAACCTAAGAAGTTAGCAAATTCATAACAACCGAAGCTATCGAGTATCCCCATAGCCCAGAGAAAACAAAGCAAACAAATAATGAAGAAAAGAGTAAACCGGGATACAGAGAGATACACTTTTAGCAAATAAATACCTATGATTTGTGCGAAGAATTATAGCGTGACTATGAAGTAGGTGAATATTCAGTTAATCAAAATTGTAAATGTAGGCAAGCAAACAACGTTGAACTTTACATGAATCAATTTTACTAAAATTAGGATAATATATAGTTATATACTAGAAAACAGTACAAAATGAAGGCCATTGAAAAGTTGAAAGGTAAGAGGGCTTTACTTCGAAACAGGAGTAATCGCAGGAAACGGATAGTGCTTCCGCCTTTCTGGAATACAAATGAGAAAATTCAGCTGACAATTGTGAAATTATAGGATCCACTTCCAGTAAGAACCGGAGAAAAAACTAAGGAAGAAGGAGCAAGACTCACCTGAATCGCCGGTGAGGATAGGAAAACGTTGATGATGATCTTCCAAAAATGGAGGAGCTGGAGCTGGAAATTAGTAGAGACGACGAGGGAAGTGGAACGCTTCCCATTTTCTGATCTCTGAGCCTGCGGAACAAAAATGTAACCAGAGAAAATTGGGGGAGATGGATGTTGGCGCTGCAATTGAGGTGGGTTATTTAGATTGTGTTGTTGGTTTCCTGGATAGTGGACGGGCTAATTGGTGAAATCATTTATCATCCTCAATTATCATTATCCATTAATTACAACCATCAATATAATTCGTGATAATTATAGTCATTCCAAAATTACATAAGTCAATTACCAACGTCATTCGTGACAACTTATAATTATAACCTCCAATTACCATTATAACTATGAATCACATAAGAGAGTTATCACTATCATTTACAATAATCACTATTGATCACCATATTGCATTACAAAAATCAGGCATCAATCACTAACGATATTCACCACAACTAATCATTATTATATATTATCGATTACTATAATCTTTTTGCATCACTATTATCCAGCACATTTATTAATTTTCATAACTAATCTGATGATCAACAATTAATTTAAATCACTATTGTCAATTGTCAATCACCATCACTACTAACTATTATCCTATAATTATCCATTACTTAACACAATCTGACAATAGACACTCACAAACACAATCGTTAGTTTTAACTATTTTTTCTTAAGAAAAAAGATCAAACTAGTATTTTATTTTAAATTTTATTCTCTCTTATTTTCGTTTTGTTTGGTTAAGTTTAACTTGCACAAATTTTATAAAAATAAAGAAGACTTTTGAATTTTATGATTTTAAATTAAAGATATGTATAATGTACTAAGATGTTCTTTGAATTTTATGATCTCAAATATGTCATATACGATATTGAACGTAAAAATTACTATACGTGAAATTATTTTTTAAACATAAAAGTAAGATAAATAAATTAATGAATTTTTGTTTCTCAAATATCCAACCAATTAATTCATTGTCGATTACTCTATTATTTTTTTTTCATGTTAGTAATGTACACTGGTCAAACTGAATCATAACTGTTTCTATTTCAACAATCTTATTCAAACAGATAATTGTTTATAATTTTATATAATAAACTTCACCGTTTGAAAATTTGTTTGTTAACACTCGAAGGGTTTGATCAGTAGTTGATTGACATTATAAAGGTATTAGTAATATAGAGATTAATGTTTAGTTATAAAGAAGTTCATGTAATATTTTATACAGAGATTAATTATGTAGGATTTAATTATTTCTATATTAGTTATTTTATCTTTTGTTCGGTATAAAATGATATTCTTTTTGTCTCAATTTATGTGACATATTTTTTTTTAGATCGTCCAAAAAGAATGTCATATTTCCTCACTTAGCAACTGGCACCATTTCTGGTTACGTTCTTCTCCCTCTTATTTTCTCTGTTTTGCATGACATTCGGAATCATAAGGAGTCTCAAACGAGACTCAATGCCATCGCTAGATCTCAAACATGCAATACTCTTTCAACCGCATACCTCTCTTGCCTCTCTGCAATAATCCAAACAGAAAAGAACATAGACATTATTTTTATAAGTCTTAAGAGTTGATCATTTTCCGTAACCATTTTCTAGTTTTAAAAAATGACTTTAATAAGGAAAATTTGGTAAACATAACAAAGTCCTCTCTTATTTTTTTAACTATATACATTGTCAAATGATATCACATAAATTGAGACGGAGAGATTACACATATAAATTCCTGTAATTCCTGTATTAAGGTTAGAAAAAACAGAAAAAGAAAAAAGATAAAACAACAGAAAATAAATAATTCGAATCCACAGAACCCACTGTGTTTCCTTAAGAAATTGAATCCCCTCAAGTACCCGAGGTTGCAGATTAATTTCTCCCAAGATAAAACGGATTAACTATTAGACAAGTAGCGGTACCTCAAACTTCACTAATTGCTGCGAACACAAGAACAACAACGAGAGCACACACAGACTCAGTCGATCGACAATTTTGATTTTGTAAGAAAATGTATGCAGAGAAAAAAAATTATGTGTTTGAAAAACGGGAAAAACCTCTCTATTTATAGCCAATTGCAGCAAGGAATGCGTCTGTTCGGACAATGGTGTGAACGCATTTGTTCAGACATGTCTTTCCAGAACGTTGTGTCTTTTGGGAAAAATAATGTCTTTTCGGAAGGAACAGGTACCTTCAGAATGACTTTACCGTTACGCGTGAATTTTAAATAATTCTATCACGCGAAATTAATTATGTTAATTAATTAACATTTTAAATTAATTTTCAAGAGAAAGGAAATTATTTAGTGAGATTGATTTAAATAAATTTTGTCCAAAAATATTATCAATCAATCCAAATCCAAATCCGAGGTCGAGCGACGACAACGCGAAGGGGCACCTTCTTCTTAACCCTTTAAGAGTTAAAGGAAGTGTTTGCTAATATAAGGACAACATTTTTCCTTTCTTCTACCAATATGGGAGAAATGACTTTTCATTTTCAAAGGTCTTCCATTTGAAATGACTTTTCATTTTCCCTCCAAATTGGTTCCCCCACATTTCCCAATTTCTCATTCTTATTTCCCATTCACACCTTGCTAAATCCCCCATATGAATGGGGAATGACTATTGTTAAAACATATGCATGAAAAACTTGTGTGTCTCGTAAGTAAGATTTAATCGCATCTGGATAAGTAGGTTTCCCTTTGAACTTTCCGTAGTGAACATATATCGGATATACTCGGTCAATCGGTAGATTTGATATCTTTGAACCGTCGAGCTTTGGTGTATACTTAGACAACATAAGTCACACAATCAACCCTTGAACTGTTTTTGATTCTCATTGTTTTGTTCGTTTCAGCCATGAACACGTCTTGGTTAATAAGTGCTTAGAGAACTGGCCTTACCGGATTCTCCTTGAAGCGGCTTACACTTCACACTTACATAGGTGTTTTCTAAATGTGTTATCTCGTAGATACACTATTTGATATACCTTGTATCAAACTTAGAAACCATTAAAAAGTCCTTATGCCTTTATCCTGAACATTGTCTCATCATGAGAATGGACCATAAAATAAGTTTTGACAATGTTGAACCGTCATCTATGACTTTATTTGATCTCTTTGAACCTAGATCTTGGGATCTCCAGTCTTCTAGGTAGAGTTACCGCTACGATGACTTGTTCTTGGCCATAGTCCCATTCCCGTCGATGATCTCTCAACTCTTTCTCTAGTTAGGCTTTTTGTAAATGGATCCGACACATTATCCTTTGACTTTACATAGTCAATTGTGATAATTCCACTAGAGAGTAGTTGTCTAACAGAGTTGTGTCTCTGTCGTATGTGACGAGACTTGCAGTTATACATAACGCTTCCAGCCCTTCCTATTTCAGTTTGACTATCGCAGTGTATGCATATAGGGGCCATTGGTTTGGGCCAAAACGGAATATCTTCTAAGAAATTCCAGAGCCATTCAGCTTCTTCACTTGTCTTGTCTAAGGCGATGAATTCAAACTCCATTATAGAGCGAGCTATACATATTTGTTTGGATGATTTCCAAGATATTGCTCCTCCACCAATAGTGAAAACGTATTCACTCGTGGATTTTGTTTCAGTTGACCCAGTAGTCCAATTTTCATCACTATATCCTTCAACAGCTGTTGGATATTTGTTGTAATGCAAAGCATATTTTTGAGTGTCATCTAAGTACCCCAAAACTCTCTTCATTGCCATCCAATGATTTTGATTAGGATTACTTGTGTATCGACTCAGTTTACTTATAGCTCAGGCTATGTCTGGTCGTGTACAGTTCATGACATACATCAAACTTCCCAATACTCTGGCATAATCCAATTGAGACTGACTTTCACCTTTATTCTTAGCAAGATTTAGGTTCACATCAATTGGGGTCTTTGCTCTTTTGAAATTCAAGTGCTTGAACTTTTCAAGTACCTTTCGAATATAGTGAGATTGAGACAATGCTAGACCGTTAGGAGTTTTATGAATCTTAATTCCCAATATCAAATCGGCAACTCCTAGATCTTTCATATCAAACTTACTAGCAAACATACACTTAATAGCTTTTACATTAGCAATGTCCTTCCTCATTATCAACATGTCATCCATATATAGGCATACATATTTATCACATTCATTGATCTTAAATTCATTTGACAACATGGTTTGATCAAACTTTGCATGCCATTGTTTCGGTGCTTGTTTTAGTCTATAAAGTGACTTAACAAGTTTGCATACTTTCTTTTCTTTACCAAGAACTACGAAACCCTCAAGTTGTTCTATGTAAATCTCTTCCTCCAGCTCTCCATTTAAGAAGGCGGTTTACACATCCATTTGATGGATTTCAAGACCGTATACTGCAGCTAGGGCAATTAACATCAGAATTGATGTAATCCTAGTCACTGGCGAGTATGTGTCAAAATAATCAACACCTTCTTTCTGTCTAAAGCCTTTGACAACAAGTCTTGCTTTATATTTGTCAATAGTTCCATCATCTTTCATCTTCCTTTTGAAAATCCATTTCGAACCTAAGGGTTTGTTTCCTGGAGGAAGATCAACCAACTCCCAAGTATGATTGCTTAAGATTGATTCAATCTCACTATTGACAACCTCCTTCCAAGGGGTTGAGTCGCTAGACAACATAGCTTCCTTGAATGTTTGAGGCTCACTTTCAAGAAGGAATGTTACAAAGTCAGATCCAAATGAAGTAGTTGTCCTTTGACGTTTACTGCGCCTTGGACTCTCTTCATTAGGTACATTCTTTTTTGGTTCTTCTCGAGGTCGTTTAGACCTCCCACTAGATGACTCAAGTCTAGTTTTATACGGATAGATAAGTTCAAAGAATTCAACATTATCTGATTCCATTACCGTATTGTCATGAATATCCGAATGTTCGGACTTATGAACCAAAAATCGACACGCCTTACTGTTTGTGACATATCCAATGAATACACAATCCGCAGTCTTAGGTCATATTTTTACCCTCTTAGGTATAGGAACCTGGACTTTGGCTAGACACCCCCACACTTTGAAATATTTCAAGTTGGATTTTCTACCTTTCCATTTCTCATATGAAATAACATGTGTCTTGCTGTGAGGTACTCTATTGAGTATTCGATTCGCTGTAAGGACAGCTTTCCCCCACAAGTTTTGTGGTAAACCTGAACTTATAAGTAAGGCATTCATCATTTCCTTTAAAGTTCGGTTTTTTCTTTCTGCAATTCCATTAGATTGAGGAGAGTAAGGAGCAGTAGTTTGATGGATGATTCCATTTTCCAAACATATTTCTGCAAATTGAGATTCATATTCACCACCTCTATCACTTCTAATCATTTTGATCTTTTTATCCAACTGATTTTCAACTTCAGTTTTATATTCCTTAAATGCATCTATTGTTTCATCCTTACCATTTAGCAAACAGACATAACAGTATCTAGTACAATCGTCAATAAAAGTTATGAAATACTTTTTCCCACCACATGATGGTGTTGACTTCATGTCAAAAATGTCAGTGTGAATCAGTTCTAACGGGTATGAATTCCTTTCAACAGATTTATAAGGATGCTTAGCATACTTAGATTCAACGCAAACTTGACATTTTGATTTATTGCACTTAAATTTAGGCAAAACATTTAAGTTAATCAGTTTTCGCAAGGTTTTGTTATTGATGTGTCCCAAACGTTCATGCCATAAACATTTAGACTCAAGCAAGTAAGAAGAAGCAGAATCTTTATTCATATCAACTGCAATTACATTAAGTTTGAAGAGGCCCTCAGTGAGGTAACCTTTTCCTACATACAACTCATTCTTACTTACTACAACTTTATCAGAAACAAATACACATCTGAATCCATTCTTGGTAAGAACTGGTATAGAAACTAAGTTCTTTCGCAATTCTAGAACATACAAGACCCTGTTCAAAGTCACAACCTTGTCCGATGTCATCTTTAGGTGGACCTTGCCAGTTCCTTCTACCTTTGCAGCAGCGGAGTTCGCCATAAAAAACTTCTCGTCTACTGGTGCTGGAGTATATGATACAAATAATTCTTTATTGGCACAAACATGGCATGAGGCACCAGAATCTATCCAACATTCTCTTGGATTTGCAACCAAGTTGCATTCTGAAAGCATTGCACAGAGATCGTCCATCTCTTCTTTGGATTCAGCCAAATTTGTTTGATCCTTCTTCTTGTCTTCTACATTCAGTAGCCCTATGACCACGTTTGCTGCAATTGAAGCAGTTTCCATTGAATTTCTTCTTAGGAGGATTGTTCTTTGCTCCAGATGCTTTCTTTCTTTTCTTTGATTTTGTGGGATCTTCTTCAACAATATTTACTCCAGATATCGCTGAATTACCACGTGACCTCTTTTATGCGGCCTTGTTATCCTCTTCGATTCTCAGCCTTACCATGAGATCTTCAACAGTCATCTCCTTGCGTTTATGTTTCAAGTAGTTTTTGAAGTCCTTCCACAGCGGAGGTAACTTCTCAATAATGACCGCCACTTGAAAAGCATCATTCACAATCAATCCTACATCAAAGATTATGTGAGTATTAAGAACAGACTTAATATGTTCAACATAGGTATTATACAAATTTATACCTTC
>JAJONR010003300.1:0-100811 GCA_029582245.1 Solanum etuberosum | reverse complement strand
CATATATATATATATATATATATATATATATATATATATATATATATGACCTATTCATTTGTCATATTTTTCTAATCTGGATGGCCAAGAAATTATGTACTGTAACAAATTTTTTTTCTCAAGTATGTTGATTTTCAAGACTATGAATAGCCTCTATATGATATATATATATATTTTAATTTTCAACTTTGATCATTGATATGGGCAAAAGTACAACTTCGAGTTTGGCATCCCAAATTTTGACATGATTAAGGGATAGTAACAGTGTAGGACTGTTCTACTAAGTATCACCAAAAAAAGGGGGGTGGGGGGGGGTGGGGATGTCCAGATTAGCTCAAAAACTAACTGAACACGACATACAATTTAGGGGGACTCGTAAATAATATTGGCAGGGCTCGTTGGCTTAGTTCTAAAGGTTGAGAAATCCCATCTATCCATATTGTAGAGACCTCTAACTTGCTTAGGAAGGGCCGAAAAAGAGTTGAAGAGATGAAGCCCTTCAATGCATGGCTCAAGGTGGCAAGCTTGTCGGAAGGTTTATAAGCCTCCCTAAAGCAATGGTTAATATGGTAACCATGCTCTTCGATTAATTTTCTGGCATCTTGACCCATATCATTAATCATCCACGGCGGGTCCCAATCTCTTTCAATACATCTTGTTAGCAGCATGGAGAGATGTTAGCAGCATGGAGTCTGTTTCAATCCAGACTTTAGAGAATCCTCTAGTAACACACCATTTAAGGCCATAAAGAAGAGCAGTCATTTCCGCGATGTTGCTCGTACCAGGTCTCAAGTTGATGCAATAAGCAAACAGGAGGTTCCCCGATGAGTTTCTGATCAGACCACCTCCACCACAACGACCTTGAATGCAACTACCATCACTGTTGAGGTTTACAGACAAAGAAGAACAAAAAGTTCTGCTTCACTCTTCTTCCGCTTATTTTACTTCATAACAATTTTTATTTTTTAACACGTTATTAGTACGAGTCTCTACCATTTCAAGCAAATACTTTAAAAGTCTCCAGGTATAAACTTTTTTCTTTTTTAATTACTGTCATCAATTTCTTCTAGAGTTGAATATTTGCTTTGAATATATCGAGCAAAAGATATTGTTCTTGTGTGCTAGATGTCGAAATTCATCTTGATGCAGTGAATTTGACAGACACCAACAAAGAAAAAATCAAATATCAAGTCAAAATTATGTCAAGACAATATTATTTCTTCATTGTCACCTTGATGAGGGCTTGAAAATGAAAATACCTCACTATTAAAGATTTTCTTGCATTGCAAAATAACTTAAAAGATAGATATGACCACCTGAAGATGGTTGTTCTTCCATAAGCACGTTATGATTGGATTCATGTGAGACTCCAAGATTTTAAATTTATCACTAAATATAATTTTTTTCATATTTAAAATTATTTCACAATTAAAATTATGAGGAGAAAATATCATAGACTATGATATGTTGGAGAAAATTTTCTCCACTTTTTCTGCCTCGAGTATATTCTTATAGCAGTAATATCGATAAATGAGATTAAAAAAATATTTTATATTAATTTCACTTCTTCCTTTTGTTGAACAATAACATAATAACCTATTAATAAAAAATTATGAAAATCGACCTACTGATTTTATGTAATTTTCTAAAGTGATGCAGTAATTTTTCATCAATCTAAGTGTGAAAAAATTATAGTCTCAGTTATGATCATGTATATGGTCAAGGAAGATATTTTAATCATGGTGATCATTTTGCACCAAATAATAACCTTCACCAATAGCAGTGTAAGAAGAAGCATGAAAAACACAAAGCGGTGCACAAGAAAAATTCGGACAATAAATATTATGGATGTGAAAAAGAAAAAAAAGGTATTAGTCGCATACCTATCATATGCCAAAGCACCTATTGAGCTTTATTAAGCATTCCTAAAAAAGATGAAAAATAATGCAGGAGCAAAATTTATCTCTAAAGATAATATCAAGCCCATGCATCTGGATGTCGCAGATTTTTTTGAAAATTTCGAAGAAAATTGATCACCTGATTAGTGATGGATCTGTAACAACCTAAATATTTTGTATCCTCGTTATTTATGTTAACTAATATTCTCTCTATTTTATAATAAGTGAATTTGTGAGACAACACATACTTATTAAGAAAAAAACTTTAGAACATAAATTGAACACCATTTTCCACTTTTATCATTTTAGTAATCCTCAAACTATTCTTGAAAATATAAATAATTCAAAGTAAAATCATAAATATGAGCAATTAACTTTCTTGAAATTATCACTTAGAAAATGTAAATAAGGGGCAAAAAATGAAAGAAATTTTTAATAACTATCTTAAACTTTGAACAATTCACTTGTTTTGAATTATGAAAAAGGCTTAACAATTTTCACTTATGAAATAGATGGAGTATAATCATATTTTTCTAATCCTATAAATAAATAAAGTTTGTGCAATGTTTTATTTAGTAGTAATGTTATAATGTTTATTTTGTCTATATTTTTCATCTTAAAGAATATATATAAATATCTCTCTAATTTTATTTGAATCAATGATCAATCATGAAGATATTTGTGATTGATAGTGGAACAATGCACATCATATTCAAAGACGAGAAATATTTTTCTTACTTGCTTAGAAGAAAAATAAATGTTACTATAATTTTCGGTTATTCAAAATTGATTGAAGCTCTGAAAGAGCTACTATATTTCTGTCTAATGGGATAAAACCCATTATAGAAAATGCATTGTTCTCTTCTAAATTTTCAAGAAACTTGTTAAGCTTTAAAGATATTCGTCGAAATGAATATCATGTTGAGAAAATAAATGAAATGAATGCTGAATATCTTGGTACTATCAAGAATATATCAGACCGAAAATGTGTTTTGGAGAAATTATCAATTCTATTTTCTGGCTTATATTATGCAAAAAAAAGTACAATTAAAGCACACTCTATCGAAAATCAGAAGTTTATCGATTTAAATATTTTTGTGTTTTGCAAGACCGAATAAGTCATCATGAATTGATCAATAATGATGAGACGAATCATTGAGAATTCAAATGAACGTTCATTAAAAAACCTATAGATTGTTACAAGGGATGAATTTTCATGTGTTGCTTGTTGTCAAGGCAAATCGATTATTAGGCCGTAATCAACGAAGGTTGACAGTTGACTTTGAATTCGCTAATTTCTTAAAATGCATACATGGAGATATATGTGGGCATATTTATCCATCTAGTGAGTTGTTTAGATATTTTATGGTCATTATAAATGCATCTTCAAGATGACCTCATGTATTCCTCTTATCATCTCACAGCCTGACGTTTGTGAAGTTATTGACACAAGTAATACGATTAATAACACAATTTTTAAATTATTTCATTAAAGCAACTCGCCTTGATAATGCTCGAGAATTTATATTCTAAGCTTTTGATGATTATTGCTTATCAATTAAGATTTTAAAAAAAATGAATATGTTATAGCTTATGTTCATACTTAAAATGACCTTGTTGAGTCATTTAATAAACACCTACTATTGATAGCAAAATCGCTACTTATGAAAATAAAGTTGTCCACTACCATTTGAGGTTATGGTATATCTAATTTAAAAAAGATAACTAAGACACATATTTCTACAACTCTTCTTTCTCGTATTTTACTTCATATCAATTTTTTATTTTATAATAAAAAATATATTTAGTTTATTGCTCATATGGCCTACTAGTTGAATTATTTTTTCTTTAGCCGTTCGCAATGGACCATGGCACCAAGCCTAGAAGGAGAAAGTCCGTCGTATTGAAATTGCAATTGTCTCAAGTACCCCTAATTCAAAAAGAAATTTTCAAAAATGACTATAGTTTAGGCTTAATTAGAGATCTATAGCTATAATTTACGTAATTACAAATTATATCTACATGTTTGGGGAGGAGAGAAACAAGCGATACTAGAAAATGTAGGAGTAAGGCGAGCGAGATCATGGAGAGAGAGGAGAAAAGTTGAATGCTTGTTATATTCATTGTATCAGGTTGTATCACTAATACAATTGATACAACTGAATTGTATCAAAATGAATATAATTGTATTAAAAACTATTGTATTTAGCTACATGTTAGGAGGTGAAAGGCAAGCGATATTGAGACAGGAAGGAGAGAGGACATGTTGTATTCGTTTGTATCACGAATATAATTGATATAAAATACGAATACAGTTGATAAAAAATAAAAATATAATTATCTGAATACAATTGATATAAAATAGAAATCTCTCACTTATATTTGTTTAAATACAATTAATACATAATACAATTGACATATAGGATGAATGCATATTGTATTAGTTGTATCAAGTTTTATCACAAATACAATTGATACAATTATTTGTATCATATATCAAATATAATTGTATCAATTGTATCAACAACACATTTGTATCAACGAGTACAATTAATGCCATCTGATTATTTACCCATCTGAGTCTGATAGAATCTATTTTTCTCTTTCTTCAATAGAAAGGAGGGGAGTCAATTTTCTTGTAGAGCTGTATGCACAAAAGATGCTTGTACGGTTGTTCAATTCTATCTTTTTCTATTCTTTATCTTTCTTTTCTCTTTGTTTTACCATGCGAGATAGGGGAAGCTTTTATTTTGTTATAGCATCAAGGTAATGATACATGAACCTTCTAGTGTTTTGCATCATATATCGAATATAATTGTATCAACGAACATAATTTGTATCAATGAACACAATTAATAAGATATAAAATATTATAATTCAATTGATACATAATACGTATACAGTTGATACATAATACGTATACAATTGATACATAATACGTATACAGTTGATATGAAGTACAAATATATTTGAATATATAATATAAAATACAACTATCGTATTATATGAAATATTTTTTGGGCTGCACTTGTTTAGGATTGAAAAAGAGAAAGGAGAACGAGAGAGGACAATGGGAGGAGAGAGGGCAGTGAGAGAGATAGAAGAGAAATTTGCTCTAAAATCCTACCTATAGCTATAACTGTAATTATTTTAAAATTATAATGATTTATCGTAAATACATATAACACGTTTGCATGATTAATTTCCTAATTTAAACTACAAATCAAACCCCTAACTTCAAATTCCCAAATTTCATCTCATTTATATACTCTGCGCTTTCCCGGCAAAACCCTCTGTTCAGTTTCTTTTGCAGGAGTGATCTTTCAAGGTGTAGTTTCATCTTATGCAATTCATCTTCTAATCATCTTTACACTTCAATAACATTGTTCAAATCAAGATTTTTATTTGTTTTTTTGTTCCGATTTGTTACTTCTTTCCTTAAAATCGATATAGAATTTGAATGTAATGCTATTTTCTTGTTCTTCTACTAGGCATTGCTTGAATTTTTCTATTTCATTGTCTAATTGCGTGTTTTCTTGCGTGGGTCTGTCTTTATCTGGTTGTTTCTTCGAGCTGTTTGTTGAGAAATTCGGGTTATTTCAAAGTTAGAATTTTTGGTATGTTGGGGGTATCTACATTTTCTTAAAAATTAAATAAGTTGGTGTTTGTAACTGGATTGAGGGACTATTCCGCTACATCTAGCAATAGTAGTAAGATGCAAGACAAGTTGAAATAAACCATTGGGTGTTGTTGCAGTTTTGGTGGTGGAAAATGGAAATGAACAAATCACTATTACCATTTCAAAGTAATTGTGGACGTCAGAAGAATGTGATTGGGAAGGAAGCTTTAGTCAAACTATTGAGATGGCATTTTGGACATTCTGATTTCAGGGGGAAGCAATTGGAAGCTATTGAAGCTGTGTTATCAGGTAAGGTTCTTTACATGTTGACTACCATTGTGCATTATGAAAGAGTAGGTGCCAGAAAAACATGCTGTTTGTGGTACGATTTAATTAGTTAAAAAAGTTCTACCTTTTCTTTTCTGCTGGTTAAGTAAAGAACGTGGGATGTAGTGTGAATCCTATTTTAGATTTTGTTGGGTGAACACAATAAAATACAATCAAACAGAATCCAAGCAGCTGAATACTTATTCCAGAAGTGTTTATTCGACCTAATTGTACCATGTAATATTTTAAGAAGAGTTCTGAGTGAGTTATTTAAGCTCCATGCCTTTTCTTTTAATTTACTTTGAATCAAAAGTCAAGCAAAATCAAATACAACACCAAGTCCAATTATTTATTTGTGTTTGTAGCAAAAAAGTAGTTAGTTTATCGGAATCAAAGTAAATAAGATAATAATGGAATTCTCTTTGGTGATAGATAATCTAATTTTCATAAAGACTCTTATGTCCACATGCCAATCGTCTCCCCTTCACCCCTCCCGAAGGACTATGTGCATCTAAGAGATCTTTCATACTGTGCCGTATCTCGAAATTGGTAAATACTTATGACCAACAACGAGAAAAATAAATGTTATAGCTAAATGGTGATGGGTAATATCAGTCAGCCATAAACTTTGTGCTTTGATAATTCTCCTTTGTGTTAATAATATCTAGCAATTATGTAGGAAGGGATTGCTTTTGCCTCATGCCAACTGGTGGAGGGAAGTCCATGTGCTATCAGGTCCCCGCTTTGACAAAACCAGGAATTGTGCTTGTTGTTAGTCCTTTGATAGGTGATTTCTGTTATCTTTGTTTGATTTTACCTTATAACGAAAGCATAAGCTACACTATTTTTGCGTTTGCTTGGAAATTATAGGACACATCATTGACTCCTTTCATCGGTTTGCCATTTGCTTTCAGCTCTCATGGTAAGTACAATATAAGAATCTTGCTTGCAGTCTTCTGTTTATGAACTGTCATAGTTTTATCTTCTAACTTTTCCTTTTCTTGCTTAGGAAAATCAAGTTTCAACATTGAAAGAAAAAAGGATTCCTGCTGAATTTCTTTCTTCAACCCAGACAGTTCAAGTGAAAAACAAGGTAAATTGGGATAAGTTAATATTCTATAGAGAAATTTCAAGTCTACAACTTCTGGCATGGCGAAATTATTGTGGGATTAGTGGTTAATAGTTGATTTCGAAAATACTCTTTCGAGATAGGCCATATTTTATCTACAATCTCAAGCTAGTTTCATAATAATCAAACAAGGTTGTTAGTAGTCTGTATGGACCCTTTATATATTAGATGACACTGGAGAAAAGAGAGGCGTATGGGATACTTCTATTTCTGATATTTTATTTAGATCAAGAAAATACAGGTGAAGATATTAAGTGTTGCAGATTTCTTGAATACTTTAATCAGCATGGTTGACAGGGATCAGTTTCTTCCTATACCATTTGCCTAGATATTTGATCATTTGATAACTCTGTGGAGTTTTATCTATCACTCCCTCCATCTGAACTTACATTTAAACACTTCCTTTTGGATATGCAAAGATGATTGACACTTAATATCTGGAAGACCAAGATACACAATAGTAGTTTATATTATGTAATTGAGTAATTCTATTCAATAATAATGTTGTGATGTTTAACCCCCTTACACTGACCTGTCAACCATTATTTTTATTTTTATTTTCATTCTTCTACAATATACAAGACAATTATCTTATTAATGGCTTGTTTGGTCAAGCTTCTAAAATGAACTTATTTCGAAAAAGTGTTTTTTAAAGTGCTTTTCAAAAAAGTACTTCCGGTGAGAAGCAATTTGTGTTTGACCAATTAATTGAAAAAACACTTTTGAGCAACAAGTAGTGTTTGACCATGCTTTTAAAAAGTGCTTCTAGATGTATTTTCTCAGAAGTGTTTTTCAAAAAAGTACTTCAAGGGAAAAACTACTTTTTTGGCTTCTAAAAATTAACTTTTGCTACTCCTCGAAAGCACATATTTTCTCCCAAAAGCTTGGCCAAACACCTCATTTTTTTAAAATAGGCACTTTTTGGGAAAACTAAGCTCTTTTGGCCTCCCAAAAGCTTGGCCAAATAAGTTTTATACAGAAACAATTGTAGATGTTTTGATTCATGTTAGGATTGTCTTTTGGCAGCTTCTGTATCTTTTTAGCTTTCTTCTTGTAAATATGGTTTTCCAGTACTATAGGTAGTACTGGTTTATAATACAAATCTGTAAGATTCACTATATAGGTAGAAGAGGTTCAGTCATCAACGATTTGTGGTGTGATGCCAGATGCTTGTAAATGTATTTCAAATTGTGGCGAGAAATGCGAGGGTCCAACATGTCTATAATTTTGCATTTTTCCTTTGAATCTTTAGATATACGAGGACCTCGAATCTGGGAAGCCAGCTGTAAGGTTACTGTACGTGACACCAGAACTAATTGCAACATCTGGATTTATGTCAAAACTGACAAAGATTCATGCCAGAGGATTGTTAAATCTCTTTGCCATTGATGAGGTTTTACTCCATCTCTTTGCTTATGTCAGAAGTTTCTTTAACTATGTATCTGTTAATATTATCATTTTACTTCAACAAAATCCAGGCACATTGCATCTCTTCATGGGGCCATGACTTCAGGTGCCTTCTCAATATATCATGGTTGTGGTTAATTTACTGCACTTCTGTCCTTTTTGGTTAAACATTGTTTATTTTATGGACATATTTTAGTTTTTATCCATGGTTCTCTGAGCTTGTAAACTAGAATAATTTTCTTTGAAAACGATAGTATGTTTCAATTTAAAATATAGATTTTAAGAGCACTTTTCTGGAATGTCCAGTGGCAATGTACAACAACAACATACCCAGTATAATCTACACGCACTTAACGAAACACAAGAAACACAGGTGGTAACAGAAAACGGAGAACAAGAAACCACGAGAATAGTGCTAATACCACTGGTAAGAAAGCAGGTACATATACGTTTCCCAAGCCTATCCAGCAGGAAAGCGAAAGAACATACACCTACCAACTAACTTTCTACACTAATCTGCAGCCTCCAAACCCTCCTATTGTATAAAATGCCTGAGAAATCTCTCTTCCTTTCTCATCCTCAAATTTTGCATTTACAAGTGTGTTGAAAAAACAAACGCGACAATGGTCACAACATATAGTGTTTTCCTTGATGCTTGCATCATTCTAGTTACAAATTGACTCTTTCAGATCCTAAGGCACACTAGGTTTACCGTTATAATGTGCATATATACTCGTGTCAAGTGGGATCATTAGCTTGATATTACACTTGCTATTGTTCTATCTACCTTTAAGCTATATTAAAGTTTTTGTAAATAGGAGTCGTCCTTTGTCGTTAGTTTTTCTACTTTTAACTTCTTCTCTTTGCTTTTTTTTTTTTTTACGTTTATGCCTTCGATCCTTTCACAATTCTCTTGGTTTATTTTTTTTCCTCATTTAGGCCTAGCTATCGGAAGCTTTCTTCACTGAGAAGTCATTTCCCAAATGTACCAGTATTGGCTTTGACAGCAACTGCTGCCCCTAAGTAAGTTTGGTTATGTGAATTTTCTTGAGATGTAAGGAATTACAATTTATACATCAATGGAGATCAATCTTATTGTAACAGCGATTGTGTGTTATCTTATAACTTCCCTCTGGCTTTTTCTTTCCCATTGCCAAATATACTTTTGATGATTTTCGGGTTAACAATTCCCTGCAGCTTATTTAGAAAATAATCATGATTTATTCGTTTTCTCGGACATTTTCCTTTCTCTGCAGAGTTCAGAAAGATGTGATAGAATCACTGAATTTGCAAAACCCTCTAGTCCTGAAATCATCATTCAACCGGCCAAATATCTATTATGAAGGTCAGGTCTAAGGATCTCCGTTCCTTGATAAAGTGCAAATGTCTTCGTATTATTGATGAGCAGCCAACAACTAATCCATTTCTTAAACTGGCAATTCTTAAATCTATGAGGAATCAGCTTGCAGCAATTTATAGTAATGAGTATACAGTAACCAATTCCTTTTTTTTTGCTTTTCCTTATTTGAATCCTGTTCTGGCTTTTAAAAAGTGAGGGGAAAGGGGATGTTAAGATAAGAAGACAGTTACTGAGAAAATATTGCTTCGACATGGCTTCATATGATTCTGTAGCTTTTTGTTTGAAATCATGGGGACCAAATGCTCTGTAAGTCTAATTTGCTGCATTTTCCTTTGTATGTTGTATGCATCTGTGTGTATCAGATGAAGTATCTATGGTCATTTATATGTACTAAATTCTGGTGAAATCATTGTATCCTATTACCTTTAACTAATCAGGTTATGTACCCATATCAGCCATTACTCTTTGAATTATCAGGTTATGTACCATATCAGTCATCACTATCTTATTACCTTTGACTATCCTATCACCTTTGGACCTATTTCTAACTATCAGGCTATGAACTGTATCTGTCATCACTCTTGCGATTACATACCTGATCATATATCTCCATTTTACAGTTCGCTATAAAGACCTTTTGGATGATCCATATGCTGACGTGTGTAAATTACTAAAATCTTGTGGAAACGTGTGCGCCATTATTTATTGCCTGGAACGTACTATGTGTGATGATCTTGCGATCCAACTAACCAGCAGTGGCATTTCTTGTGCTGGTAATGAGTGGCTCAGTCAAATTCCATGTAATTTTGTCTATGATACGTTTTCCTGAAATGTACATTAACTTACTACTAGCATATCATGCTGGGCTGAATAATAAAATGCGGAGCTCTGTCTTGGATGACTGGATTTCTTCAAAAACACAAGTGGTTGTTGCAACTGTAGCTTTTGGGTAAGAGTTCTCTGGCAGAAATAGATAATTTTACTAGCCACTAGGCGATAGATTCAAGTAACATATTTCTCTATACTCTCCATTAATGTCTGATACTGGATGTCATGCCTTTATCTATTTTACTGCCTCTGGATAACAATGGAGTATCTGAGGCACAGACAGCTGTTGAGATCTTGTTTCCGTTGCAGGATGGTATGCATTTTCTTGATTCAGTTTTCCAGGATAACTTGTAATAGCAAATCTTGACAAGGATTATACAGAGCTCATAGTTTTCTTTATTTTATTATAACAGGGTATAGATAGAAAGGATGTCAGAGTGGTCTGTCACTTCAATATTCCCAAATCAATGGAAGGCTTCTATCAAGAGTCAGGTAGAGCTGGGCGTGATCTGTTGCCTTCCAGAAGTGTACTGTATTATGGAGTGGACGACCGTAGGAAAATGGTTGAATCACCTGTCACCAGTTGATTTTTCCTTTGAATCTTTCTTTCTGAATCTTGCTTCTAAATTTGAATAAGTCACATCTTGTAAGCATATTGCAGGAGTTTATTTTAAGCAATACTAAAAGGAAAAAGGATGAGTCCTCAAGCTTGCAAGATAAATCTTCGAAGAAGTCCCTGGACGACTTCAAACAGGTCCCATTTTATTTTATTTTTGTAAAATCATATTATTTCGGTTAGCTTTTTATACATTATAACTAACATGATTCTTCTTGCCACTGATATACATTCAGATGGTTGAGTATTGTGAAGGGCCTGGTTGTCGTAGGAAAATGATACTTGAGAACTTTGGAGAGATGGTATATTCAGTCATCATTGTTGATAGTCCTTTTTAAAAGTAACTGCGAGATGTTGTTTACCTGCTTATGTCATCTCATGGTTGTGTTGTCTTTAAAAGTAGGTACCTGATTCGTTATGTGAAAAATCATGTGATGTGTGCAAGCATCCTAATCTAGTTACAAGTAACTTGGAGCAACTTAAAACTGCAACTGCTTTTCGGCAGAGAACTGGATCTTCAAGAATATATATGACCAGGTATTGCATTCATCTTACTGCTGAAACATGGATTACCACTTTAATTGAGATATGCTGCATTTCTCATCATCTTCCCTAAATGCTCATTGCTTCATTTTGTGTCAAAGATTATTACAAAAAAGAGATATGCTTTTGCAGTTTGCTTTCTGTTTTTCTCTTTCCTTTTACAGAATGGTCGCATAAGATGCTTGCTGGAGTTGAGTGTTTTATTATATCAGTCAGTGTTTTTATAAAATAATGAATTAAATGTGAGAAGTGGATGAACATGGGTTTTATTAGTTAGTATATGAAGCAATAAGTCTTATCAGTTAGAGATAATAAAATTCTTTACTTTATCAAAAGAAGTCTTGTCAGTTAGAGATGAGTATTTACACGGATCCCTTCCTTTTGATACTGAGTGTCATGCCTTTTGTGTATGTTAAGATGTTGAGAAAGGTGTAAATATGAGCAAATTGGACACTTCCTATAGCAGTGGCAGAGACCATGCCAAGTTGGGAGATGAACCAATTGGATGCTGGGAAAAAGAAGTTATAGAAGGCTGCGCCCTTTTTTGTGTGTTTTGGTTATTTTATGGAGAGAAAGGAGAGTAGATAATTTGAAGGAGTGGATAATTCAACATTAAGAGTCAAAATATTTTTTATTTTACTTGTATTTTTAGTGTAAAGAGGTTTTCCCATGTTGTACAGATAATTGGCTACACTTTGGGTTGTCCAATGCATACTAGTATCCACACCACTCCCTTTTGTATAGCTACACCAACTTGCTCTGATTCACTGAATGATGTGATGTTATCATTTATCACAAACAAGTGGGAAAATATGAAGATTACCAGTAATTCCCTTTTCCCCATGGACAGCAGCATAAGAATCCATCCAAACAACTGAAAATTTGAGGACATCTAGATTAGTCGGTGTTTCATGTCAAAAAAGTGGGAGCACCACTAATTGATTCATCCCCCAATTGCGTACAGGTTATGATATACATAGTGGAATATGTTGGGAATTGAAGGGTGAGGTTACCAAAGAGATGCTTCTATGGTTCAAATTCACAAGGAGAAGGAAGAGAAGGAGAACATGAGAATTAACTCCTTGGGCCTTATCTGAACAATTTGGAAAAGAGGAACAGAAGAGTATCTGGGGATTTAAAAATAATTAGGAAGAGATTAATGGAACCTTTTTAATTGTATTCTTTTTACATTTTTGGATCGCTTATGACATTCCAATCACTGTTTTCTATCATCTTTGTTGTTTAATGTGTTTCGACTATCGCACTATTTTGTTGTTCTTGTTCCTTTCTATAGGCTTTGCACTGCTTCCTTTGTTGGTTGCTATGTTTTCTACACTATTTTCTTCTTCTTTGTACTTGGATTTGCTGCTCTTGAGCAGAGGGTCTTTCGGAAATAGTCTCTCTACCTCCACGAGGTAGTGGTAAGGCCTACGAACACTATACGCTCCCCAGACCTTACTTGTGGGATTTCACTGGGTATGTTGTTGTTATGACATTCCAATCACTGCTAGTGGTTGGATATTCTTAGAATATCATGTTGTACTCTTTGTATGCGGGGGTTTACCCATTAAGTCAATCTCTGCGGCATGTTAAATCAATTCAATCTTTACATCTTGATAAGAGAAGTGAACAAATGAATGAAACTGAGAAAGTAAAAAGGTCCAAGGAACCTAGGTTTCTCTCTAAAAGTTAGGAAGCGAAGGTAGGGACTGAGGAAGATACTGTAGAAACGTTAAGTTGTTTCATTAAGTAACCTGAGGGCTAAGTGCTAATTTTCTTACATGTTTTTGATATGTGTATAACTTGGAGTGCAACCTGGGTTCACAAATTTATCTTTCAGGAGATAGGAGACGGAAGTTTTTTTTGGTTGATAAAGTAGGAGACGGAAGTTGCGAATTTAAATCTGGGTCAGGAATTTATAGCAGGAAAATAAGGCACCTCACACTTTCAACACTGTCTAGAATGGGATGCTAATTTGAATGGAAATATATACTTTTGAAAAGGTAACATAACATATAATAAATATGATCTCATGGTACAAAAGGTAGAAATAAAACACTACTTGTTAAAGACCACCCAATGGTCGAGTCACTAGATTTAGTCTACTGTTGCTCAATAGCTCTAGGATATGCACTACCCTTGGATACTGCTACATGTCCTGGAAATTAGAACATCAACTTTGAAGCACCCTGTCTCTAGTGTCGTTCAAGAGCACTATAAGATGCATACATAACAATATCACCTATATCCTCTAATCTATTACAGATGAAGGCAAAACAAATCATAAAAGAACTGTGCACCTGACTACTTTGTTTCATGTTCTAGTGAACATCGAGTTTAATTTACCTCAAATTAGCTAACAATAGCACCTGATTACTTTCTTTTATGTTCTAGTGAACATCTAGTTTGAATTCACCTTAAATATAAAAATTGTAAGCTTTTCATGAAACTATGGAGCTGTTAGGCATTTTAGGAATTTTCTTCTTAAGTACTATATTGGTTTCAGTGGCTCAAGTCTCAATGCCGGAGAACAATTGTCAGAATTCTGGAACCGTGATGATGAAGCAAGTGGATCAGAAGAAGATATATCTGAATCTGATGGTATGTACATTGATTATTGTTGTTGTAGGGTCCCATGCACTGAAGCCACTTGGAAGTTTTGATGTCATGTTGTTTGCCTTCATTGATTTTCATTCTTGGCTAAGTCGGAATTACTTATATTTAGATGCTTTGGATGCTGCAAAGAATGCCGCTTCATCAAAAACATCCGCAAAGCTCAGGCTGCAAGATAAAATGGATTTGCTGCAGCGTGCAGAAGAGAATTATTATCAGAACAAAAGCCATGACAAGCAGGTTGATTTTTAAAGTTTGTTCTTTCCAATATACATTTTTTTTGCATAGACAGGATGTTTTTAGTTTACACGTTGTATTACTTTTCATACACTGGGTTGCATTATGATTTCACATTGCGCTAAAGTCAAGCATCCTTTTATAAAGAACTTGGAATCGCTGCATAGTTTTTGCTTGATTTTCTTTTGATTTAAAGTTCTTATATTTGGATTTTCAGTAATGGAAAGGGAATTAAGTGAAAAAACTGATCAACATGTGAAATCCATCTTTGCTAACTCTTTATCCAGCTAGGTCCATTCACTAATTTATCCACTCTTTGTGTTCAATTTATAATTGGAAGAACCCATCAAGGGATGTAGGAATCACTGAATGGGTAAGTGGCTAATCCTTGGACTATGTAATGCACTTTTGCTGTTGGATTATGGACGGGATTTTTACGAGAGGTTTCTAATCTACCCTTGTGTGATTCCTGTTGAAGCATATGCTCGGGTGGGTGGGTGGGTGCAGGAAGGATCATTTTAAAGCGGACTCTCCATTCATGAGATAGAGAAGATCACCAAGATTTTGCAATTTGCTGCTGAATTTATTCCAATTCCAAGAGCTCGGATCCGATTTGTACATCTATACCGATTGAGAGCTCTCATATTGTGAATGATGAGCATTCTCAATATTATGTCTTAAAGAGGACTCGAACCTCAACGCTCTTTAGCACGAGATTTTGAGTTTCTCATGTCTATCATTTCACCACCAAGGCATCTTGAAAGTGAATCATATGCCCGAGTTGGACGTTCAATTGCTTCGATTTGAACTATCCTGTCCTGATATATATTAAAAAATATGGACAGTCAAACCTATTTCTTGATTCACTCAAAGAGGTGAGTAGGGTCCCAATAGAGATATGTAAGTATTCCGAATCCTAAATGTAATGTATGATGTAAGGTCCACATGTAAATATAGTATCTATTTAGATAGTTCCGAATGATCCCTTCTCATCATGAAAATGTGTATAACCCTATTCCGGCTTGGCCCTTTGTGGAATGAACTTATAATCATGGAGTCAACTAGGTCATCAGAGAAGCCCATAACCCTAGCCTTCCTCATTTTGGGTGGAACACGCTAGAGGTCTGGGGTTCACGCCCAGGGAATGGAGAAATTTCTGGTAGGGAGCCCCTTCCTCTTCGTGGGCCTTATGCAGAGTGAATATGGATTAGTTGGGTAAGTGAGTTCTGGATACCAAATGGTTTTAACATAAAAAAATAAAAATGCTATAACCGGAAGAAATTATATTTTTTTGAGTAAGATAACAATTTATTCATCAGCATTCAGCTCCAAGATGATACTGTCAATCAAATCTGTAAAACAATTACCTTGTGTCTGAGTCAAAAAAATCTACAAGTGATTCTACATCTTTTATATAGTTTTCTTTACACTGGAATTGAAAAGACGAAAAACAATTCAACTTAATTCTTTGTTTGGAACTACTTCTATTCTCAAAGCATCTATTATTCTTTTCTTTCCACACAGTCCACCATATGTATGCTGGGCATTCTCCACTACCTCTTATGTCTGTTCTTTCGTTTTAATGTTGTTCCAGCACCATAGTAGGTACTTAGTAAGTTAGTACTTTGGCATCACCCATTGGATCTCAGCTAAGGCAAAGAACAACTGCCACAATACATCAGTTATTTTGCGATTAAGGAAGAGGTGACTATTAATTTTTCCATCTCTTGGCACAAAAACCACCTGGAACTTAGCCGAATTCCCTCTTTTTTATAATATTTCATGAGTCAACAAGCTTTCTTGATAACAAGCCAAGTAAACAATGCCACCTTGTAGCGAGCCTTTGTTTTCGAGATAAACTTCCATGGCCAATCTGGGGTGTGAGCTGATTCTGAAAACAAGGAATATGCAGAACTAAATGAGAATCTCTTCTTGTTTCCTCCATTCATGTAACTGAATCCTCAGCATTCCTGGAACCATGAAAAACCTCCCGTGTCTTCAGCATTTCAGCCACCCTTCTAATCTCCTAGTCATGTAACTTCTGAAAGAAAGGTTCCATACTCTAGAACTCCATGCCTCTTCTAATGTAGCCTTAGATATAGTTGAGCAACATAAATCGGAGAACGAATCCTTAAGAGGATTGCCCTTACTAATTTGTTACTCCAAAAAGACATTCTCCTTCCATTACCAGTTGTGAACCCAATGTTCAAATCATATCCCTCCTAACATTTCCTAATTGCTTTCCATATGCTTGTCTCATATGAAAAATTGACTGACTTAGTAATCCATTGACTTAGATGCCAATTTTTTGAATAATCACCCTCTTCCATGAGGAACTGTCTTCTGTATTAGATCTCCATAGCCACTTTCATAAAAGATTCTTGTTGTGCAATCTGAAGTTTCTGGCGCCAAGCCCCCTTCCTTTTTGCTGGATTTACAGATTTTAACCCAACTAAATGAAAACATTTTAGTGTCTTTGCAAAAGAAAGTTCCTTCTCAAGGAGTCTAGTCTTTTCTCCGCCTTAGTATGTAGGGAAAAAAGGGACATAACATATGTGAGCAATGCATCCAGAATACTCTTTATCATTATAATCCTGCCCCCCAAAGACAAGTATTGTGCCTTCCATCTTGGTAACCTCTTCTCACATTTATCAATTAAACCATTCCATATCTCCATGGACTTTTTCTTTGCCCCTAAAGCCAATCCCGAATATAATGTAGGTAGTATTCCAGTATCACATCCCAGAACACCAGCCAGCACAAGAAAATGTTCAATCTTATTGACAAAATTAACTGACTTTCCCAAGTTGATATGAAGGCCAGATACTGCTTCAAAAAACTGTAAGAATCAGTCGGATCACCCTTAATTTCTCAACCTTAACTTCACAAAAGATTAGTGAGTCCTCAACATAGAGTAACTGAAAGATCTCCATACCATCATTCATGTTATTTATCTAAAAACCTCTAATCCAACCATCAGTACTAGCCATTTTCAGCATATTATTTAGACCGCCCATTGCACTAATAAAGAGGAAAAGAGACGAGGGATCCCCTTGCCTCAACGCCCTTTGGAAAGGGGAAAACCCTCAGGGGTTCGATTTATAAGGATTGATAATATTACAGTTCTGATGCAGAAAGAAATCTATTTTAGCCATTTTGTAACAAAACCCATATTCTTCAGGATCTGAATAAAGAAATCCACATCGACATGATCATAATGCTTTTTCTACATTCAGCTTGCGCAGAAGCCCTTGTATCTTACTTTCCTATCTAGTATCTACTACCTCATTTGCTAGCAAGGCAGCATCCATGATTTTACCTATCTTTTATGAATGCCATTTGTTACTTATCCACTAATTTCTCCACCAACATTTTCTATCTCTCTCTGAGGACCTTGGATATGACTAATTGATCTGAAATCTTTCAGATCTCTTGCTCCATCCTTCTTAGGTATTAAAGCCACCACATAAGTAGCATTGATTATTATTATTTTCAAAATATTCTTGTGAATGGAAGTTTTCCAAGGCCTGCATAATATCCCCTTTTAATTTCTCCAGCAAAATTGGAAGCCCATGGTGTAGTCGTCAGGTCCAAGAACCATGTCAGCGATTCACATCTTGATACTATTCAGCACTTCAATATCCTCAAAAGGCCTTTCTAGCCAACTCTGCTCTTCCTCTGACAACTGGAAGAAATTATATTTAGAATCTTCTATACTTTTGGGTCGTCCAAGCAATGGTGACTTCTTACTCTCTAAATTTAGTTTTGATAGGAAATACTGCTAAAAACAGATGCATTGAAGCATTTCTCCCATGCCTTTTTAACACTTTCTGGAGCATTGTAACATTTTTTTGTATCTGTAACCAAAAGCTCCATTCTTTACAGAGACCCTAGTCTCTGCTCGACAGACTGCGCCAACATTATTCAGTCCTACGATTCATGACTTTAAAGACCCTCTAATTTTCTGTAACTTGATATTTTGACCTCTCCCGTTCCATTGAATTTCCCTAAGGTAATATTAAATTATATCTCCACATTGTTAATACCTTTTTAAACTGGCCTTGTTAATCTTCATTTCTGCTGGTCAATATGTCATTGTCGAGGGACCATAACTGAAAGCAAGCTTTGCTGCCAGAAGAATCTCCAACTGTGTTCTTAGATGTACTTTCTCTAAGTGGTCTGGAGTTGACATGATGAAAAAACTGAAATATGCAGTCAATCCAACTGCTCCTTCGTGCAGTCCCCTAATTGGTAGAATCTCTAAATATGTTAAACCTTTCGTAAAGTAGAAGATCTACATTGTGAGATGCTTGTGAGCTCGTCTGTCCTAATTGTTAATTCTTATCTTCTTAATATGTCTATTCCACTATGAATAGTCGAGGTGTGCGCAGGCTGGCCCAGACACAACTATCATAAAAAAATTGTTTACTCGACTAAGGGAGAAGGGTAAAGATGAAAGTTTCAGTAGTTTACTCCTCTTATGTGGAATATTAATGATTTTCTCTGGGTTTTTTTTGGTTATGAGGATATATCAGGCTCTCTAGTCTGTCTTCTTTATCAAATGAGGGAAATCACCTATAACCCTCCTCTTCCACTTCCAACTATGATAGCTATTTTAACCCCAACCTAATGTGGCTTAACTAACATTTGTCTGCATGGCCTAATATTTTGTTTTACCATAATAGGTCAATAAACTTGACAAGAATGTCATACCTGAAACACTCAGGGAAGCTGGCAAGCAGAGATTGCTGAATGCAATAAAGCAAAACCAGCAGATGGTCAACGATTCGAGGTATGACATTGCTCTGTATTATCTTTCAGACTTTGTAGCTAAAAGGGTTTCTTCTCACATAAAACTCTGCTCTCTCATCACCTTTTATACTTGCTGTATATTCTGCAGGATTGACATTGATAAATCCGTAGTTTTCCTTGAAAATGAATGTTATAAGAAGTATGGCAAAAGTGGAAAGTCTTTCTATTTATCACAAATGGCAAGTACTGCTAGGTGGCTTTCTACAGCAGGTCCTATGGAATTGGTGAATAAGCTCAGCAGTTCTAGTACTGCTCCTCCTCCTGAGAATGTAACATCCATAGGCAATGGCACTCCAGCATCATCAAATCTTTCGGTGCCTATATCAGCGAAGGCTAATCACGAAGAAGTCCATGACAACGCTGGATCACAAGATCCAATAAGGTCACCAGCCTCACCCTTACACGGATCCGCAAGTGCAAAGTTACCACCCATCCTGTCTTTCTCTCAGTTTATCAACAGCGGAAAGGCGAAGGAGAACCTTGCATCTGCATCAAAGAGGCAATCACCAGATAGAGGTAAAAAGAATTTAGAGAAGAGGATGAGATTTCAATAGGCTTTTGATTCTTGAGAAATCTGACTGCAGATTTTTGGCAAAGCAAATCCCTGTATATTAGCACAATTTTAGTGAGTGTTGTCATGGTATACAAATTCCAAACGAATTTCTCTACTTTAAGCCAACTTTGAAAACCTTTTTGCTTGTTAAAAACAACATAAAAAATTCCTAATCACTAGACCTTAGCCTGGAGGTTTTGAGCTCAGGAGATTGCAGAAACATAACTGAGTATATTTCATATGTCAGTGCATTTCTTACTTGTTTGTGTTAAGAGGGTGGTGATCTTTGAATTTATTACTACATGCTGCTGATGCACTTACCACATGAATATTAATAAAAATAATAAACCATATCGAAGGAATGAACTAATACAGAATGAAATTGAGAAATGTAGACTTGTGAAAAGAGCATATATTACTGCTTCTCTAGAATTGAATCCCTTCTTTCATAAAATGCTACTAATTCACTATTTCGAAAGTTTCCATTATACACCCATCCCATTTTGACATTATAGGTAGAGAAGTTATTTTCTATAGACTCGTAGTTCAAGAAAAATATTTCAAAATAGATTTGAAAAATATGAGGTGAAAGAAGCTCGGATAAAAAATAATAAAAGGAGAGATATATTGATAGTAAAAATAATAAGATAACCAAAGCAAAAGAAGAATATTAGTGATAGATTGAACAATAAGATTATAAAAAAAAATAATGATAATAAGGAGCAAATAAGCTACTCCAAGTTAGAATCATATTTTCCCACAAGAAAGAGAGAAATTACTCAACTATTTGCTAACATTTTGCCTTTATCATCGACCTCCATATTTTTTTTATCTAGAATTATTTCCACAATGAGTTGTAGATATGTCTTGTCAAATCACCTTCGACATTCCGCACCTCCTCATTGGGGGCATCTATGCCCCTCTTCACATGCCTGTACTATCTCTACATCGTTCTCTTCATCTTGTTAATCAAAGAGATTACTTCTACCTTATTTTATATATTTTCGTTTCTATTCTGATCTGTCTTAGTATCACTGCACATTCAATTAAATATTTTCATTTCTACTACTTTCAGCTTCGCGTTAGTTTTTTACTGACAGCACATCATCCATACAACACGATTGGGCAAACAATTGACGATAAATTTACTTAATGTACTGTGTAACTAAAGTGAGAGAAAACATTAAAATATTAGTTTAAAGTTAGTTCAGTAAATAAGTATCATATTGAAGTTTAATACTATTTGTATAGTTAAAGGAATTTAAATGTCGTATGAACGAGATAATAAATTGAATTATGTCATATATTTGAGATGAAATTAGAGTGTGTTGTAAGTGGATTTGGCTCCTCTGCATTTCTCTTTTCTCCATTTTCCTTAAGTTCTTATCTGGATTTGCGACACATGACATAGTAAAAAATTAATGATTAAAATTTATTTAATTTGATCAAGATTCTAATCATGATTTAAATAATTAATATTTCATGAAAAAATTAGTATAGCCAAACTTATAGCAACATATTATATAATTCAAAAATATTACGTATAAATTTTGCTATCTCTTCCTATTTTTTCAATTAAAAAAATAAAGGAAAAAAAACAAGATAGATAGATACTCGTTGGGGAAAAAAGTAGGAAGAAAAGAGAATTTAAAATGTGTTTATGGATAAAATAAATGTCAAAAGTGCAAATATGTGCCTAAAGTTGGATGACGGGGTAAATATATCAAAAAAGTAAGATAAAAAATAAATATAACTCTTTTCTAAAAGTATAAAGGTAAATATGACCCTTTTCTGTTGTCAAAATAAACAAGTAATTAATGAAAACTAAAAATTAGGAAAAGTTGAGGCTAAAGAGTTAAGAGGAGAAGAAGAGATGCCAGCGTAAGAAATTTTGGCAAGTGGAGTCTTGAAAATAACTTATAAAAGTACTACTCCCTAGGTCCAATTTATGTGGGGACTTCGAGGTAATTTTTTTAGAAAAAAACTTTCAAAAAAAATAGCAAATATTAGGTACTTTATAGCTATAGTTTGCTTATAATTATGAATAATAGTATATTGTTACGGAAGGAGGGAGGAGAGAGGCGAACAAGATCTAGGCGAGAGAGTATTTATCTCGGATTTTGGAGAAAAATATATAAATACAAGCTGATTTATATTAAAATGAATATATATTAAGAGGAGAGAGGTGAGCGAGATCGAGAGAGAGGAGAGATGCGATCGAGATCGAGAGAGAGGAGAGAGGAGAGAGGATTGTATTATGCATTTATTTATATCAATTGTATTCGAAATACAACAAATTGTGTTAGGTATTTATTTTGTATCAATTGTATTCGAAATACAACTGTATTCATCTTCTATTTGATTGGATACTAATATATTTGACAGAGAGGATGAATGCATATTGTATTCGTATGAATACAAATACAATTGATACAAAATATAGTTTTTCAAATACAATTGAAATAAAATATAAAACTTTCACCTATATTTGATTGAATATAATTGATACATAATACATTTGAATGAATTTCTTCTTCTTATTGGAAGGAGAGAGAGAAAGAGAAAGAGAGAAAGAGAGAGACAGAGCGGGGGAGGGGGAGGATTTGCTATAAAAACAACATATTACTCTTTTTTATTTTTTAAACTATAGCTAGTTTTTTTTATAAATAAATTGTTAGCTTTAACTAGTTCCATAATTTTTTCTTTTTAAATATTATTAAAATAGATTATATATAGCTAAAAGCTACCCAAAAGTATTACTTCAAGTGAAAAAAATACTAAAGATTCAATATTTTTGAAAGAAGTTTGAGGAATTAAAGTCAAAAAGAAGAAATTGCCTATTCAAATAATACTCTTTCGATTAAGGTTGTGCACTATTTGGATCAAATTGAAAAATCAAATCGAACCGAATTCGAATTAATTTTTTAATTTTTTGGTTTGATTTTCAATTAATAATTCACTTTGTTTGATTTTTTGATTTGGTTTCGGATTTAGAAAACTAAACACCAAAAAAAACCGAACTCTTTAATTTATATATATATATATAAACTAATAATATTTAAATTTAGAATTAGAATTAACCACTTTTGTCTCTTTTTAGTTATTGCCTTTCATTATGATTAAAGTTTATATTTTATGTTTGGACATCTATAATTGGTATACTTATAAGTAGTATGTTTTAAATTTTACTTGTGATTTATATCAGAAAGTATCATTTTTTTAGGCAGTTTCGTATTCTATTGATCCCGTCTTACCTGATAATTATGATTTGCTTTCCTATATCTTTAAGAGATTTAATATTATTGCTTCTCCTAGTATTTTTTTTAAATTGCAAATATAATTATGATTATGTTATTAATTAATGACATAACCGGATAGCCAAACCCAGAAATCCAAACCAAATAGAGAAAAATCAAACCAAATCAAATTTATTTTAGTTTAAACAGAATTACACTTTTTCAAAAACTAAAAGCCGAAAAATTCAAATCAAATAGTACAAAATCAAACCGAAAAACGAATACACAACCCTACTTTCTATAAAATGAGAGAGAGGGGTAAATTTTATAAATGGTCCTTAACTATCTCTTTTTTCACTAAAGGTACATAACTTTGTTTTTTCACATAAAAATCACAATACTCTTATTAATATAATATAAAAATTATAATAGCTGAAAATATAGTCTTTTGATTTAGTGGTATTCAGACTTTGTGTGATGCTTTTGCTGCAAAAGAAATTGGTGAACAATTTTTATGGACAATTGCAAAAAGGTCTGAGTTTATTGAAAATGAAAAATTGGAATTCCTCTCTTCTCAATTAATTTTGTGTTCAACCAAATTACTACTAATGTAGACATTGAATCTTCTAAAATAATTTTTTCTTAGAAATAGCTAACGTTTGGTCATTATTAGGCTTTTTTAGCTATGATTTTAATATGTAATTATAATTTGAGTTTGCTATACAAATCAACATGGAATATTCTTAGACCAGGAAAAAGTCACTAAAATTTAGCATCACAAGCTTTCTTTTAAAACATTCTTTTTTATGCTTGGACTGTTTCACTACAAATTGTCAACTGATAACAAAATTTTAAAATCTCACTACAAATTATATAGATGAATCATCTTGAACCTAGATAATAAATTAAATAAATATGGATATGTTGTTTTTATTTTTTTATTTTTTGATATGTCTATAATATTATTTAATTTATTCTAATATACGATGTAAAAATAACACATACTTTTACAATGTTAATATTTTGATGGAAAAACATAATATTTAAGATACGCTTGACCATGAGAATTATTCACTTTTTTTGAATTGTCTTCTTATTTTATTTAAAAATCAGCGTTTGACCATGAAATTTTCAAATACAACATAAGAATTTGGAAAACACTCAAAACTTGTTTTCATTTTCAATATACTTTTTATTTTTAAACTTATCCTAAATTTTTAGTTTTATAAAAATGAACTCATTTAAATTATATTCTATGTTCTTCACGAAAAGGATATTAAAACAATCAAATATTATTTGCGAAAACTATAACCAAACACTATGTTATCTTCATCTAACTTCGGAATTCCAAATATAGTAAGAAAAATATTTGTAATAGTGTGTAATAACTTGTATATGAGATCTAATCTATAACACTATGTGACTATCTATTTTGAGATATTACTCTTTTCGAGCATTTGATTGTATGTTTCAGATAAATCAGTTAAGTTAGGTGATTTTATTAATTTTTAAAAATTAAAGGGTATAAATCATATTTTTAAAAATGTATATTTGAATTCTAAATATTCTTTGACAAAAAAGTATGGTTAAAATACTCCCCGTCCTTCTTTATTTGTCCATTATATTATTTTAGAATGTCTAATAATACTTGTTCAGTTTATAAAATCAATAAATAATTTATCATTTGTATAGATTTTACCCTTGCTATTAAATATTCATTATTCAATGTTTAAATGACTTAAATTTCATAAAAGTACTTTAATAAAATTACATATATCATTTACTGCTTCTTAATTTCCATGTTAAATCAAAATGGACAATTATTATTAAGAAAAAACAATTCTACACCAACTTTAATATTAAATTATTCAATTTACAAAATAAATAATATTTTATTTAATTTTCATGATCAAACATCTTTATAGTAAACAAGCAATAAATGATGTCATGACGAGGAAATATTTTGTGAATGCATGAGCCACAACAATAATTTGGAGAATTCAAAGCCTACTTCCGTTTTCAGACGTAACTTGGCCTGGCCCCACTTAGCATTGGGTATATTTCACTCTCAATGAAAAGAAATGATATACTTCATACTCCGACGTCTAGCGATAATTGTTTATTATACTAAAAATAGTTATTCAAAAATATTTATCTATTTTAAAAAATTAAGAGATAATTTATTTTTTATGTCTATTTTACATTTACTATTGAATATTATTTATCATCTAATACATTTCTCAAAGTAATAAATTTGATAAAGTTAAAGGATAATATAGTAATATTACCCAATTATTTATTGTTTCTTAAGGTGTGTACCAAATCAATAGTGGACAACTATTGTTGGACAGAGGGAATAAAAATGTCCCTCAATGATAATTAACTAATATCTATTAGGGTTTTGTCCTGATTTTCTTATCTTATTTTAAGTTTATTTTTTCCTAAAAAAAAAAAAGACAAAACACTACCATAAATGTTTTTATTTTTCATGAAAGGAAAATATATTTTTCTTTCCTATTTTGTTTATTCTTTTATTAGAGGGAAAGTCTAAAATCCTATAAATTGTAGATCCTTATTTTCATAACAAAAACACTAAGAGCATCCACAGTGTAGCTGTTTAGAGACTTTTGTTTATGCGAAGATTTATATCTCAACAGTTTTAACATTGTTCTTTTATATTAGTTTTCATATAATAATATTATATTTTTAATATAAGTTTTTGTCATCTGATTTATCAACCATGATATGTAATTTTAAGCTTTCGCATGACACCCTAAAAGGCAAGTGAATTATGGTAGATCATCAAATTTTTTTAATAAAGCTAAACTAACAAAAATATAATGATACAAATTATTCAAAGAAAAGAAAAAATACAAGAGTGGAGAAGGTCCAAAACCTTCTTTCAACCCTAAAATGAAGCTAGCAATATTAATTCTGCACACACAAATACATATTCTCCTATTTGATGAACTAATTGCGATCAAAGGGATATATGTATTACATTTATCAAATTACATAACTACGATAAATTTCATCATTTTAATGTATGCTCACACAAATAAATATTTATAATAATTCTGTTCCTATGTATTGTTTTCTTTGTCCACTTTTATCTATTCATAATATTAAAAATAAATATTTATTTTTACATATAATTTGAAAAAAAAAAAAAAATTTATTCTTAATTATAGTATTTTTTTTCTCCAATATATTTCCTAAACTATATAATATATATATTTATTACTTCTCAAAAAAGTATACCAAATTATCCCCTTTTTTGGTTGAAGCAAAAGTGTGTCACAAGTTTACACAATTCAAGAATTCATTGTCCCATGAGAATGATCCACATACAGAAATCCTTCCGTTAATTTTTGAAAAAAGGCATTAAATATTCTATTGGAGGAGTAATAATTAAGATATGAGTTGTTGTATGTTCATATTTTGAAGTTATTTTAAAAAGTTGCTTTTATACTCAAATTACTAATAATTTGACAATTTCATTATTATACTTTTATACATGTTAAAGTAAATCTATATATTATTTTAAAATGTATAATAATATCATTTTCATCCGTCCATTTCTTAGAAAAACAACTATATCCATCCATTTCTTATTTCACCAAAAAGTCATATTCACACCATCATTATCATTAAATTCATTTTTTCCCTATCGTTAGTAAATCCACAATCCTACCACTTTCAACTTCTTTTTCTTTACGAGTCATCATCAAATATCATTAGCATTATTATTATAACTATAAATATTTCTTCCTCAAATTTTTGTCAATTTTCATAATACTACTCTATAAACTTAAAACAAAAAAATTGAAATTAGTTCATCAAAAATGATGTTCTCATTGGAATAATTTAATATCATTCAATAATTTAAAAATTAAAAAGCTAAACTAACAAACAAATATAATAGAAAATAAAATAAAAGGAGGGACTCAAAATTATATATGTAGATTAATCTGTTGGTGGGAGAGAAAGAAAGTTTAAAGAACAAAGAGGGGGAAAGAATGAAGGAAAACCTAAAAATGAAAAAAGGTATATAAATATCTAATTCTAAAATAACACGTGGTTGATTTCAATCTTAATTGTTTGCTCTTCATTCACGTTTATATCAATATAAAATAATAAAAATATCAGACACATTATTTTTCTGAATCCAAAAAATATATAAATAAATTCAGTTTATTATAATATGTATAGGGTCCTAATTAATTAGAGTGTGAAGTCGATTTTTCAGAATAAGTAAGATGCATTTGGTATATTTTCCACGAGGCCAGATATCATGGTAAATTCAAATTCTTTTTACATTAGGTTTAAATAATGTTACATTTATTGACGTACGTATATGTAGTCAATTAAAATTGAATTAATACGAACTCATAGCAAATCAATGACTATTTTCTAGTATAAAAATGTCGGTATCTTGCCGTCGCTTTTATTATATTATAAAAAAGAAAACCTTTTGTTCCCACTATTTTCCAAACCGACATACGCAAACTTAAATAAATTTAAAGAAGAGAGAGCCACAAAAAAGTCTGTCTTAGTAGAAAAGAAAAGAATGAATAAAAAAAAAAGAATTTTGAAATTTAATTTCAATTTATCAATATCTCATCTGGTCTATATTGAGTGAATTGTTAAGGTTTATTTTATGGTTTAAAGTAAATAAATTATTATTCAATGAATCGTTGAAACTTTATTTTATAATCCAAAATATTTTATGTATTTATCTTTCATTTTCTAAGAGACTAGTTTAAAAATAAAAATAAAAGGTAATAAATTGTATCCTTAAATCATTTTATTCTTAAAAGAATGTGTCATATCCAAATAATTTAATTCATCCGTCTTAATTTTTATGAGTTAGTTTGGCTTGACACAAAATTTAAAAAAGAACATAAGATTTTAAATTTTATGCTCTAATATACTTATTTTGTCCAACAATACTTGTTCATTATTGATCTTGCACACTTGTTAAGAAATTATAAATAGAAGAGTTAATTTTATTATATCACTCTTTTTGCATATAATAAATATAATGTGATAGAGAAATGAATATATAAATTAAGAGAGAGAAAATAGGATAATATTATGGATTGTATATGATTGGGTATAGTATAGGTAACCTTATTGAAGGAAGTGGTGGCCCAAACATGAATGATACATTGTAGAAAGCATCCCTATTTTCTTGCTCCCTTCTTCATCTCTTACCATTTCTTCTTTTCACACCAAAAGAATATCCTAAATTTTCATCCTGAAAACCACCTACAAATTCCTCAATTCTGTTTTCTTCAAACCCCACTTGACAATTTTGTCCAAATTCTCCAACCTTGATCAATAAAATTCAAAGATTTGTCTTTTTCCCCTATTTAGTCACACTCGTTTTCAAGAATTCAATAAATGGAAACAGAGAATCGGTTTTACTGTCGAAAACGGTCCAGGTTTCGTGGAATTTTCAATGGGCTCTGTTTGTCTGTATTGGTTGTTTTCTTTTTCCGTCGAGAAGATGTTGTTCAAAGTCCACTTTCCAAGAAACCTTTCAAAATTAGTGCTGTTAGAAAGGAAACGAGTTTGAGTTATCATCATTTGGGTGAAAGCAGGGATATCAAGCTCTGTGGAGGGTTGTATAAACATCAAGGTTACAGTACAAAATGTGACTACTTGAAGGCAAATCCTCAATGTAATTCAGGGGGTTTCTTCAATTATCTTTTCTTCTTTTACTGTAGCTGTGAAGGTTTTAGTATTTTTGGATATGTGACTCTTGCTATTTGGTTGATTTCTTTGTTCTATCTGTTGGGGAATACTGCTGCTGATTACTTCTGTTGTTGTCTTGAAAAGCTATCCAATTTGTTGAAATTACCCCCAACTGTAGCAGGAGTTACTCTGCTTCCTTTAGGGACTGGGGCGCCTGATGTGTTTGCTAGTATTGCTGCTTTTAAGGGCAGTGATTCTGGGGAGGTGGGGTTGAATAGTGTTCTTGGTGGTGCTGTTTTTGTTACATGTGTTGTAGTTGGTACTGTTTCCTTGTGTGTTGCAGAACAATGTATACAGATTGATAAGAAGTGCTTTATTAGGGATGTGTGTTTCTTTATTATAGCTCTCGTTTCGCTTCTTGCTCTTTTGAGTCTAGGCAAGGTGGCGGTTTTAGGTGCTGTTGCCTTTATCTCTATTTATTTGGTGTATGCTGGTTTTGTTGCTGCAAATGAGATGCTTAGGGATCGCGATAGTAGTTTGAAGTTGGATTTAATTCCTCCGTTGTTACCAGTTACATCGAGTAGCATAGATGGAGAGAGTGATTCTTCTTTAGGTGGGTCGGAATCAGCAGATGGATTGCTGCAGCTACAAGCTCAGCTGCCACATTGGATGTGGTCTTCAAATGTGGCAATCTTCTCTGATGAAGTTGTGAAGGATAATTCCGTAGAAAGTAGTCCAATGGATTTGTGGGGTTGGAATGAACAGGATGATGTCGATGACCAGTCTTCTTCCTTATCCTGTTCTAAGTTGTTTGCACTGCTAGAAATACCATTGACACTCCCAAGAAGGTTAACGATCCCCATTGTTGATGAGGACAGATGGTCAAAACTGTATGCTGTTTCTAGTGCTTCTTTGGCGCCCTTGCTTTTAGCATTCCTTTGGAACACTCAGGACAATTTGAGTTGCTCTGCTACCACTGCATATGTTGTTGGTGCTGTAGTTGGTGGTATATTTGGAGGTGTTGCATTTGTCTATACCTCAGCTGATCATCCACCTAAAAGATTCTTGTTTCCATGGCTCTTGGGAGGCTTCTTTATGAGTATCATTTGGTTTTATATCGTGGCAAACGAGCTAGTGGCTCTGCTAGTGGCATTTGGTGTTATCTTTGGTGTCAATCCATCAATTCTAGCGCTAACCGTCTTGGCATGGGGAAACTCTATGGGTGACTTAATGTCAAATGTTGCAATAGCAGGTAATAGTGCAGATGGTGTGCAGATTGCCATGTCAGGATGTTATGCAGGTCCTATGTTCAACACCCTTGCTGGTTTGGGCATCTCCATGCTCCTTGGAGCCTTGTCGAGTAGGCCAGAATCTTATGTCCTTCCAAGAGATAATAGCTTGTATTACACAATGGGATTTCTAATGTTAGCCCTGGTTTGGGCACTCATTGTACTACCTCGGAACGATATGCGGCCTACCAAGTCATTGGGATTGGGACTTATGACCATATATGTAGTTTTTCTATCAAGCAGGGCAATGCTAGCCATGGGAGATGGTTCACTTCATGGTATGAGCTAATTTTAAGTAGAAAAAGTTCCACAGTAACTCATCCCTTTTTTTTGGGCATAGGTATGGGAAACTATTATGTGTAGAAATTGTCTTTGTGTACTGTTGCAACACAAATTGGAAAGATATGTATATACAAGAAAAAAAGAATATAGGAGTACTTAGTTATTTGCGTCTTCCCATCTCATTTTGCAGAAACAAAGCATTTCTATCTTCTTGCTTGTCCTCTTCCCCCACCCCTTGGCCTTGTTCAATATAAATGCTTAAGCCTAATGACCTATGTCGCTCGGACTCTTCAAAAATGTCAAGGGCGCGTGTTGGATTCGCCAAAAGTAGTGTATTCTTAGAGAATTCAACACGGGTGCGGCAAGAGTCCTAGCTATTGACCCTGACCTGTTAAATAAAATGTTGCAATTCAGTAACTCTTGATCCCAAAAAGATTTTGTAATGTTCTTCAAAAGAATTGACCTTTTATATATTGACAAGGTGTGTTCGAAAAATAGTTTTTTTGGAACTTGAAAGTGTGTTTGGACATGCATTTTAAAGTATTTGTTTTAGAAAGTGAAGTTTCACCCTAAAACTGGTTTTGGCCGATTTTTGGAACCTGAAATTCTTTTGAAGATAACTTTATAACCTCATCAAATTTTATGAACAAATAATATTTATTTTTACCTTTTAAAAAAAAATCTACTCAAAATATATAGCCAAATAGAGGGATCACGTTTACCATATAAACAACCATTATGATTGAAATCACAATTTTTCCTTTCTTGTTTTCCAAATAAACAACCGCGTAGACCAATATAAAATATGGTACTTTCCAAGTATTAGTAAATTAAATAAAAACGAAAAGGTTTCAATTGCTAAAGCGTGTACATTGCACAAGCCAATATAAGAAACTAAAAAAGGAAACGCAACCAATTTAAGAACCTAGAAGGTAACAAACAAAATTAATTAAGACGGTAAATATAACCATTCTTCTCAGAATAATACAACTTATATTATGTAAAAAATAATAAACGGGAAGTATAAAATACCTAAAAAGGAGATAGAAGAGAAGCCCTCGTACATACAAAGTTGCAAACTGGATTTCAATTTCTCTCTTTCTTGCTCTTTTTGGGCAATTTTCTGTTTTTTTGTTTGGATTATTCTATAATTACTCATTAGTATAAGTAATTACAAGTTTCATCATCTCATATTATTTTGCAATTATTCAAGAAATTGTGTTACGAAACTTTTGTCTACTTTTCTTTCAGGCTGACTACTAACTGCAGACTTCTCTGACTACCCTTGTGTGGTGTTGAGATTAATTAACAAAGAGGTAATTAATTAATTTCTTGATTTATATGTTTGCATATTAATTACTATGACTTTCTTATTAGTATTGTCACAAGAAATTATTTCATCAAGAAGATGTACATATATGTATATATTTTTTTACCCCTTGAACATGCCTTGGGTGCTAGAGTATTATTTAATCATCAAAATACGTAAGTATTCTAACAATATGGGATTGGAGTAGTGGAGTGTTGTCTATCGTACGTAGTATTAGCCCTATTCTTTAAGTGTATCACTTTTGATTTCTATCACCATTTGTTGTCTATTGTGTTTTCGCTCATAGCAATATCTTTGATGTTGTTATTGTTTCATTAATTAGTTGCTATGTTTTCTTCAGTGTCATTTTTCCTTTTCAAACCTACTTTGAGTTGTTGTTGTTGTTGAATTCTAACAATATGAAATTGAGGTTTAAAGACTACCCCTTGAAAAAAAATCTTGAAATTGTGTACCACAAATTCCTTATATTTTCCTCTACAATGTAAATTGAATACTTAATTACCCAATATTTTTGTATAAATTATGTGAACGTATTAATTGTCAGATGGGTCGAAGGAAAATTGGCATGGAACTTATTAAAAACGAAAGATCTCGAAATTTGACGTATCAAAAGAGGAAAAAAGGTTTGGAGAAAAAAGCTGAAGAATTATTAATTTTATGTCAAATTAAACTCAACATGATAATATACGGGGACAAGGAGCTAGAGGAACCCGCGACATTGTGGCCTGAAAAAGAGACTGTGCAGAGCTTAATCAAGTCGTATAGAGGTCGATCGGACGATGACCGGAGACTGAGGACCCATAATTTATCGTTTTACTTCAGGGAGATATCAAGAAAAGTGGAGATGGAGTCTTCAAAATTACGTAAAAAGAATTATGAGGCTAAATATCCAACGTGGTATCAATTCTACAAAAAATTATCTACTGACCAATTGAAACAAATTGCTGCCTCGTTGGAAGCAAAAATTGAGCTTATAAAGCAAAGGTATGTTGTTCCATAGTTTGTCCTAATAATAATTTGTCTTGTTTTTTTATATTTTGTCATGATTGTTTTCATTTGAACTGTTTTTTCTTGAGCCGATCTCTACTTGTGTACACTCGACTCTCCCTCGATTGACCGATCGTACTTTATGGGTTTTATACTAAATATATTATTATTGTTATTGAATTAAAATATTAATTTAATGGACAAGACTTTTCATGAAATATAGATGACTATATTTAAACACTATAGATTTAGATCTTCGTTAATAAATGATAATCATAGGCGTTTCAGACATGATTTGGTTGAGATTTGAAAAAATAATACTCATGTAGTAGTATTTGAACTTATTATTTTATAAATCTTCATGTTGTATATGTTCAATTATGTGGTCACTCAAATTTTCATGTTAAAATGTGTCATATTTATGACTTACACATTTAAATATGGTATCAAAGCAAATAGATCCGTCTTGAGTTCAAATTAATTTTACTGTCACACATTATCTCCATGTGATAGATGATGATAATAAAACTTGGTCCTCACGTACATGAGGATCATCATCAATATCCTCCTCAACCAATGTGTTATTTTGTACCAGTGGTGACACCAACTAACTACTTTCATCATCATCACTATCCTATGCTCCTTCGAATTCTCAGAGGGTACAATATTATTATGAAATGGATCATCAATTTCATCTACCAAATAATACTATGAAATAAGCTAGTAAGACGCCTTCATATATTCATCTGTTTAGATTTATATTCCTTTGTTTGATTAGTTTTTTGTTTTTTTGTTTTTTTCTATTGATTATGTATGTTTAAAGTAATTAGCTACGTACGATTTTTTCATTCTGGCCCAAGTCAATGTAAGTAGAATTTTTTGTTCAACATAATATTTATTGAAATGCTTCCCAGACTAATGTTTTGTTTGATGAAAAGAATATGTATAACATCACCGTATAGACTGTTCCTCTATTAATCACATGTCTTGAGTTTGAGTCCTGATATGAAAAATTTATTGATAGGGAGCGCTTCCCCGGTCCTACGCGACGCAAATCTGAAATAATTAAATTTTAATGCGGATACTGAACACTGAGTGGAAGACCAATAACAACAACAAAAACAAAGAATATGTATGATAACCTAAAAGCAAAGAATTACAAAATTGATAGGAGTATATACATAATAGGAAAAATTACCTAAATACGTATCTTATTTTACCATAATCTCTAAAATTCCCTACCATTTAATTTTTTTTCAAAAATCCCATCTCGAATCCTGCTCTCGTTGATACATCCTATCCCCCTCTCGGTCTCGGATACATCGTCTCCTATGTATCCGGATGTCCTATCCACTCTCGGATACATCCGGATGTCTGATGTATTCGGAAGTCCAATGATGTATCCGGGGATTTATGTAAATTATACATAATAATACGTACACTGACCCACAACTAATAGGGACATTAACGATCCAAAACAATTTGGACATAATGTAATCCTCTGAACTGTATTGATAAAATCGAATAATGTTTGATCCTCTAGTCTTGTCTTAGCATATTGTCTCGGATTACATGAAAGACGTAACGTAGATTAGCTATGAGCATTCTTTTCATGTTCACTTATCTTGGAACAAAAGACGTATTGAAGTGACTAATAGAAGCAAATTTGAGCCAAGATCACAAATAATAACTAGACATTGTCGAGAAAAAACCAATTTAGCCAAGATTTGATTGATGAAGAGATATCATGGTGGTCCAACCAAAACGCCAACTAGCCCATTCATTGTTACCTACAATTATTCCATTAAGTTAACCTAATTAATCATTTAGTGGCAATTTGATTTAGTTAGATGAAAAGTAGTCCATAAGTATTAAAGGGTTGTTTCTTATGTACATATTACCGTAATAGTAATATATAAATTAGTTATAAGTGAACTTATATATTATTTATGTAGTTATTAATTAGGAGAAACTACCTAATTACACAAACATTTCTACCATATTTCCTTATTCTCTCTATAGTTTGAAATAATTACATTTTATCTCACTATTTAATAATTTCATACCAGATTTCAAGTCAGATACATGTAAATCACACTAGATACAAATTATATACATGTATGTGGTATGATTCGCATGTATCTGGGATTCAATATACATGAGCGAGATATGAGAGTGACGAGCAAGATGGGAGGGAGGCGAGCGATATTTATCTATGTATTTCAGATACATGTGAATCACACTATATGCACAATATATACATGTATCTAGTGTGATTCTCATGTATCTGGATAGCAGATACGTGAACGAGACATGAGAGAGGGGAGGGAGGTGAGTGAGATTTGTCTATGTACTCTAGATACATGTGAATCATACTAGATACACACTATATACATGTATCTAATGTGATTCACATGTATCTAGGATACCAGATACGCGAGCGAGATATCAGAGTAGTGAGCGATGGGAGGGAGGCGAACGAGATTTGTCTGTATATCCTAGATATATGAGAATCCACTTGGATACAATGTATTTATAACAAATTACACCTAATTTTGACCCCGTGTATAGAGAGATACATGTATTTGTACACACCAAAATTTAGGTAGATTCGTAATATTACAAACTAGCGTGTATGTAAGTAATTGCTTCTAAACTAGTAGGATTTCTGTAAGTTGCATGATTAGTTATTCATGTATTGGTTATTTCATCTTTTATCTTGCATAAAATAATTTATTAGTTATGCGGGTTTTTAAATTGAATCAAATCATATAAATTTTATATATGAATACATTATTTCCTAACCAACTACCAAACATGATATTACTTATGCAAGATTTAATACCTGCATAACTCACCTCCAAACGAGCTACCAAACGACCCCTAAGGGGTTGTTTGATTTATGGAGGTATTAGTAATACATAAATTAGTTATGAGAGAATTTATGTCTTATTTTATGTAATTATTACTCAGGCAGGGTTTAGTTTTTCAAGTATTAGTTATTCCATCTTTTATCTTGCATAAAATAATTTATAGATTTTCTAATAACTTATGCTAATTATATATCTTTTATGCGAGTTTCTAAACTATAAATCATATACCATATTAATTTTATACATAAATGTCACGATCCAAACCACCGTAAGTGGCACCCACGTTGACCCACCGGTGGGAGAATCAAATTTTACCCCAAGCTTAACCCATCAAACCATTTTAAGGAGCAAGATTATTATGTAGAACACTGAGAAAATAGTTTCAATGAAAAAAACATCTAGTTCCCATAAACTTAATCAATTATCATTAAAATAACTATGCAGACAGTGACGGAGCCAAAAATTTTGTCAAGGATGTTCAAACTTTATAAGAGTCGATAATTTTTTTTTAACGGAGTGGGTGCACAAAACATTTTATTTTTATTTTTATAGATGAGTGGATATACCTAAATTTAAAAATTAAATTACAATGTTTTAAAGTTTGAGATAATTGTTGAAACTTTTTTTTTCCACATTTACCTTTTCTTTTAATAAGATTCTTAACTATTTTATATTTTCTAAAAGAATAGTTTAGAAATAATCAAAAGTATAATAGTGGATGATAATCTTTAATTTTATCTTTAAAAATAATTTATTGAGAGTATGTTATACCTAATAATTCACTTAATATAGATTTAAAATATAAAGAAAACAATAAAATATTAATTATTAGGTAAACTAAAATTTAAGGCTAGAAAGATAAAGAAGAAACGAGGCTGATAATGGCTATTTATGTGTTTTTTTGTTTAAAAAACAGATTGTGTTAAAAAACGTAGCTAGTGAGGATGGAACAACAGACCTCAAAGATACAAATACGCACGCTTACCGCTAGACTACGAGCCACTATTGTGCAAAAACATGTTCAATTTATTATATATGCACACATTAGACAATATTCTACCTATATACACCATATAATTTTTCGACGAAGGGTGTTCGCCTTACCACACTTACTTGGTTATATCTCCGCCACTGTATGCAAGAACAACCCCCTAAAAACTGAAAGTCAAGGTACCAAAGCTCTAAAGTATCTAAAGTAAATGGATGCAACCCCAACCAAGAAAACAATAAACTAAAGACTATGAGATGTGTGAGTCTAAATAGATGAACAAAGAAACTAAGAGGAATTCATGGCAGCCCAGAAGAAATATCTCACCCTTAGATTTAGATTTCGCTGGTCTCACAAGCAATGTCTCGTATCAGTCATCTGAATATGCCTTGTACTCAATAAGAAAAGAGCAAGTGCAGTATCAGTATACAACCACAGTGCACTAATAGAATCATACGACCAATTTTAAGATATGAATGTAAACATTTTTTTAAAGTATAGTAATACAAGTCAACACATATATAAAAAAGTCACAATAGATATAGACTCCTAGTCACAAATCTTGACTTAACAAACACATAAAACCAGTCCCACGTGATCATAATAACATATATTGATTCTCTCATGGAACCCACACACTAATTGTTAGTGTACCGACGTGATACTCGAGTGAACCGAATGATATCCCGTTCAAGGCGTGGTACCCGAGTCAATCGTTAGTAATTCATACTATGCGTGGTATCCGAGCCAACCATTAGTGAATCTATATCGGCATGGTACCCGAGCCAATTAGCAATCACAAGCAACATGCACAATCACACTTACAATGAACAACCACACGTGTAGCCGTAAGTAAATTAAACAGGTTAATTGCATGAGATTATCAATATGATGTCATTTCATATTCATCCCTTATGTGTTTCCCGCAAGAATTACACGAGAAAAATACCATAAAGCAGTTAACATGCAAATATTACATACATTAGAAACAAACAATCATCACCTACCTCGAACAAGCCTCTGAAATTCTAAAGAACCCGAGCTTTCCTCTTTTGCAATGACTTAACTTGTTCTTGGGATAAAACAATAAGAAAATACAACAATCAATTACTAATTGCCTAAAAATACCCAAATTATACTCAAATCCTAACCGCAGGCCAATTTCATGATTATTTTATCCAATTTTGATTATTTTTTTCCATCATAAATTCAACTCAAAACCCTACACTAAGAGTACCATCATATATTCTAAGGCTTAAGAATCAAATTACGAGTTAGGAGAACAATTAACATACCTTTAGTAAAGAGATTGATGAAAAGCTGAGAAAACGGCCCTAAATCTCCCTTTCTTTTCCCAAGAATGAAGCTGCAGAATAATGAACGATTTTGAGACTTTTTCTGCATTACATCGCAACATGCCAACTATACCGGCTCTTCCATAACGAGATTTATTCCGTTATAGCGGCTTGCACGGAGAATCTCACATTCTTCCTCAAATCCCACATTTCGCAACACGCCCTCGAAGCTTGACGTTCTAAAATAATTCTTCCAATCCAATTATGATATCGGGAGTTCTACTCACCCGAATTCATCTTTGAAAAGCCCTATGGACTCCTTAACGTCCTAGCTACTAGAAAATCTAACTCAAACTTAGACATTATCTCCGATCACTTTCTAAATTGCCCTAGATCTAGCCTTACTCATATTTCATTTGAGACTGGCTTAGGCTAAGATTTTCAAGTTACTACCCAAAAAAAATTCTGGCCTAATTCTTTCACCATTGGTCTACACATAACAACCGGAAGAGATCGTTACAAATACAATGAATTACTTATCTTCTAACAAACTAGCAAATGTGGTATTACTTATGCAGAATCTAATACATGCATTACTCACTTCCAAACTAATTATCAAACGGCTCTTAAGTGTTAAAATTAATATTAGAAATAAATAATTTTATATTTAAATATAATCGTTAAAATTAATAATACACAAATAATGTATAATAAAAATATACTCATAAATACTTTTTTCGTTAAAAAGACTATGATATTATAAAGTTGTTTAAGAAAATATAATTTATACCCAGATCATGAATGTTTAGAATTCATATTATGCAAAACAATCTTTTTCTATCCATGAAGATCCCATTAAAGCACCCTCTACTATGCCTTTAAATGAAAAGGAACGAGGAAAATGGAAAAGAGAGGGGGACATGGAGTGTCATGATCTTAAAACGGACGTGACACTTGTCTATTCCCAACGAGACAAGTCAGCCTCAACCCAACAAAATGAAAGAAATACGGAAAAATAGTAAAATGAGAACAAGACAAAGGCGAAAAACTTATTCATTCTAAAAATACCCCAAAATCCGATTGTCACTGCTAGAAGGCAAGTTCTTAGGTACATCATTGGGCATAACATATTATTTCCCTTTAAGTAACTTTTATGCAAGGTGGTAGTGTCTCTGGGTAACCATTGCCTTCCCCCCAACTTACCCTGGTTACCATGAATGTCGGCTCCAACTTCTTGAGCCTCTTGATTAACGATAACATAAAATGTTGTGCTTCGCTCTATTTGTGTGGCATAGTCACTATAGGAACCATGTAAGATTTTTTTTATTTCATGATCAAGATATGTTGGAGGTAGGGATCAATTAAAGTATGACAGTGTCTAAAGAAATTATCTTAGAACAATATCAAAGATGTCTATCGTTGTGAAGATAAAATTTATCATACCTTTCCAATAATCCAATTTGACACCAATATCATTGGCAACACCATGAGCATTTTGAACCTCGACATTCACGATCTCAAAGAGGGATTTAGTTGTATCCAGCTTTAACTCTAGTATATTTAATGTGACTTCGGTCACAAAATTATGAGTTACTCTATTATCCATGAGTGCATGAGCAAGCTTGTTGTTAATAGTGAGATCCATATACTAATTTTCATAATAAACGGGGTGGACAAATTGTATTCTGACATCTCCATATAGTCCTGTCATATCCAATTGTGTTGCGTTCTAACTCTTTCCTTGCTTTTGCTCCTTCTGCTCACGCACCATTTCATTGAGACTCTTTAAGTCAGAACGATTCCTAAAGTCGTGCGGCCCTCCACATATGTAGCATCCTTTCTTCTTGGACTGTGCTTTCTTCTCGACGTAGTTTTAGTGTCCACTCAACTTTTTAGAATCAGACTTGTTAGTATCTTGAGTCTTGATGCGTTGTTGGTAGGTCTCTTTGATTTTTCCACGATCTCCCCCACCTTTTACATTGCTACCTTTTGACTTCTTGGCTTCTTTTTTTGTCATACTTAAAATCCACCAAAGACTCAGCCTCCACCATGACTTGATCTATATGCGTGACTTATCGACGTTGCAAATCCTGCTTAGCCCAATTCTGCAATCTGTCCATAAAGTGAAACAATAAGTTATCATTTGTGAGGTTGGGGATTTGAACTGATCCTACGTACTAATAGTGCATAGACACATCTCTTCGTATCAACCATTTTTCTCCTCCACCATATCGTGACAGTCTCTGATAAGTATAATATAACGATGTTGATCTTGGCTTCGTCATCCCTCACCTTTCCATGCCTGAAATAGTTCTCTAAGTTTCAAATTTTTTTTTACTTCTCATGCATCATGAACTTCTTTGAACACTGCTGGTGAAGAGCCTCGATCTTAGACTCCCTTGTCACAACAATGTTCTTGTCTATCTCAGTCATGCCAACGACGACCTACTCTTTGAGTCCTCCATCTTTACCTTTATGGCATCGACAATTCTCCATGCCTCCATGAGCCTGCAGTCTAAGGATGTAACAGTTTGCCTCAACTTGATCTCAGCGTACAAACGCCCCTCCAAGTCATTTTGAATGCTTTCAATCTCCTTGAAAGTATTCCCCTTAATAACACTTAATGTGTCCTTCACCTTTCCTAAGCATTGGCCAAAGATCTCGACAATGTCTATTCCTACATTAACCTTCATAACCCACTCTCTACCAAGCAAGACATCCTTAGATATGACCTTCACATCATCTTCACTTGCCTCAATGGCAGATGATTCTTGGGAAGTAAGTCCTTCGTTTGACTCAACCCTAGGTGGCACCTCATAACTCTTGTTGGAGACATTTTTCTTTACGTTGTGACCTTTTTTGCCAGCGACATCCTGGGTGACATTGGTTTGGGATGTTAGCTGCATTGATTTCTTCGTTGTTTGTCATTCCCTTAGTTACTATCTTGTTGTGATACCATGTTGCCACGTCTTTCGTCAGCAACTAAGCTTTTGTGTTACACTTGACAACTTGCTCATGTTCCTGTACAACTCGCTCACAATTTTGCTATGCCTAATCAACCTAAAACACTAGGGATCACTAAAAAAAATGATAAAAAGTACATAATAGAATTGTAAGAGAGATTTATATTGAAGAAAATTTGAATTATTTGCTTGATGATTTTTTACAAATAAATACCCCTCTTATATTAATCACTTAGAAGCTAATATGGAAATTATAATTATTATACTATACAAGTTCCTACATTTAGGTTAAAGTTTATAAAGTATAAAAAAAGAAGGTAAATTAGAATTAGTAGTTTGATGAAATGTTTGGAAGGGTAAGGAGGAGTTTCCTAAGAATTTCTCGATTTACTGTAAAAACGAGGTAAAATGAAATACTAGTTTTTCTCTATCCTAGTCGATAGTCACGTGCGGTCTGAATACTTTAACGTTAAGCTTTTCGGCCCTCCCAACAAAACCTACAGTCCCACTCTCTGCTAATCTCTGCAAATACTGCAACCCTTTTCCCCCCATAGATACCAGAACTACAGCCCCACACCAAAAAATACATATATATTTACAATATGTCCTTCATAATTGCAGCTTTTTTTACTATCTACCATCATCAATTAACAGGATTTGTCTTCACACCACCAGCACAAGAGTAATTATTACACCCTTTTTAGCTCTACTCTTAAACACACAAAAATATCTATAAAAATTGAATCTTTTTTATTTATTAGAGATACCCATTTAATGAAAACTTGAATTTTTGCATGAGGAGATTAAATTCAACAAGCATTTATCCCATTACCATTGCAGTTGCTCTTTTCTTGGTTCTTGGTATTTGACATTAGTAACTCAGTTCAGTAAATTCTTTTTTTTGTTTAATGTTTTTATTTCTTGAGGAGGCCCCAGTTTGTGTGTGTGTGTGAAAATAGGAAAAGAAAAAACTTAGCATTTGTCAGCAAGACATAACCACTATTGTACTAGAAAGTCTGAAGCTATCAATATTATTACTCTGTAGGTGTCCTTTGGTGTTTGCCCATTTGCAAGTGCTGAACTACTACTATTTAGTAAATTCATTGTATTTTGCAAGATTCTCAGTTGGGTAATTGGAGAAACCCTTTTGTATGTAGAAAAACAGGGAAAGAAAAAGAGTTTGATAAACTGTTGGTGAAAGTGAAGAAAAGGGGGAAATGGCAGGAGCTGGTTCTGGAGGAACTGCTTCAATGCCATCTATGCCACCACCCCGCCCAAAATCACCACCTCAGTATCCAGATTTGTATGGAAAGCGTCGAGAATTCGCCAAAGTGCAGATGCTTGAAAGAGAAATTGGCTTTCTTGAGGTGAGTTTATTGCCTATTGTCTAGTCTGAATTTTCTTGAGTTGAGTTAAAATTATCAAATTTGTCATGTCATTCTTGTTTATAATCAATTTAGTGTTGTGCTGTGTAAACCCCCAGGCTACTATTTTGAGGTAAATGTTTGCACATCAATAGAATTTATAGTTGAGCATAAAAAAGTTGTTTGCTTTCTGTTATTAGACTATCTTTTACTTAGCTCTTGTTTTTAGTTTTTCATGTTTGTCTTCAGATGGAAAAAAAGAGAGTAGATTGCTTGCTTAATTAAGGGCTGAATCTTTGTTTGATTTGGATTTTGTCTTACATTACCCTAGTTAAACCTTTGCTGGGATATCAAATTGAGTATATCTAATCTTCACTGTTGCCCCATGTCCATATGCTAAACCAGTGACTAATGTACTGTCATGTACACAATTTGAATTAATTACTGTCATAAAGACCTGGCATTGACATTGCTAATTTGAAGAATAAATTAAAATGAACAAAATGCTCGAAGATTCTCTTAAGTAGAGCTCTTAGACTTTCTGTCTGCTCATTTGTTTGTCAAGTTGTGTGCTTGTTGGTGGAGGAATAACTTAGAGCCTGTTTGACTGGCTTATTTTAGGTGCTTTTAAGCCAAAATAGCTTTAAGCAGCTTTGTAGTGTTTCGGTTTTATAAAAAAGTGTTTTTAAGTACTTATTCTTAAGTTAAATAACTAAAATAAGTCAAAACTTATGGCTTTTGGGTTATAAGCTGTAAGTTCAAAGCCCATCCAAACAGGGTCTTTAAGCTTTGAGAAAGTTCCATGATGCAAAATTTACCTGTTTGGATTCCTCATGTATGTTTTCCATCGTCAACATGTCAATGAATTTACTTCCACCAGAATTTGTACTTCTTGCACATGTAATGCTGCCTAACATTGAAACTTTGGAATCTCATTCTTCAAACTGGTCCATACTTTTCTGCTTTCTCCTCTTGAACTTAGGGACTGGAGACTTCCTGTCCCCCCTCCACATGGGAAACACAGAAAAGGATAAAGGTATTAGATTTGTGCATACACTTTGGAGGTATCATACTGCATCAGGCTGGGAAGTTGTCCTCCTACTGCTTAATAAGCAGGTTGCTTATGAATTTTATCTACGGAAAAGAAGCTTACTTCAGAGTTTGATAATTAATTATCTCGACCTATCCCTGGCTCTTTAAGGCATTTTCAAAATTTGATCCTTATATGATTGAAGACAATACTTCCAAGACTGGTCTGAAAGTCGCATAAGATCATCTTCAACTAACCTACAACCAATAAAGAATTGTCGCGAAATAACCTTGATTTTGGCCTCGCATATATCGTTGACAGTATGTACTTTAGTTTCCTTGTTGGGATAAAGGAGATACAGGTGGCAATTTTATGTGGTGCGTTTTGATGTTTCACAATATGCTAGAGATTATATTGCATATTTTACCATAAGCTTGTTTGTACTTTGTTGTGATGAATGTGCAGTATTTTTAAGGCATAATACATAAACATGACCTTTAACTCGGCTTCAGCGGACAACTATGCCCTCCAACTTTGAGTGTGCACAAATAGACACTTAAACTTGTATAAAATTGAACAAGTAGACACACATGTCCTACATGGCATAATACACGTAGGATGCCATGTAGGCCACAAAATTGTCATGTAGGGTGCCATGTAGGATGAACGTGTCCATTTGTTCAATTTTATACAAGTTTAAGTGCATACTTGTGCACACCCAAAGTTAAAGGTCATAGTTGTCAGCTGATGCCAAGTTAAGGGTCTTGTTTATGTATTATGTCTATTTTTAATGTTACAAAGTCTTGCTAAAGAGATTTTTGTATGAAGTTATTTCACTTTGCTCTCATCTCATTTCAATCCAATTCTTATGAGCAGGAAGAACTGAAATCCATTGAAGGCCTTCATCCCGCTTCTCAATCCTGTAAAGAGTATGTAGAGAGCATATTTTCTACATGTGCATTTATTTCCACATGCTCTGTATTACTGAAGTCATGTGAAGTGAATTTAATTATGTCCTTTAAAGTAACTCTGTGTTGAATGATGTTGACAATTTTGCAGGGTGACAGAATTTGTATCGGAACATTCAGATCCTCTTATACCAACGTAAGATAGTATTCATCAACAGTCACTTCTACAAGTTTTTTGAAGTGGATTTCCAGTATTATATTTTACACCTTCTCATTGCCTTTTTTCCCTCGTAGCAGAATAAAGAAGACTCGTAGATCCTGTTGCTTCTGGAAATGGCTCTGGTATGCTAAATTTTTAGCATTTCTTTTTTGGATTATACTGGGCATGAAATATGATTACTGCTCAAGATTCGTTATTGGTTTTACTACAGTGAGATTCATATAAAAAATAAAGAGATAGCGAGTGATTAGCTTGGCATTAACTGCATGCGAGGACTAAAACTTAAACATCAGAAACTTTTTATGCATTTCTATGAAACGTTCTTAGGCTTAATGGATAAAAATCTAACATCCTGGTAGGCAATTAGCAAAATGTTGCACAGTAACTGTTCAGAACTATATTACCTTTTTGGATCATATCATAAGCTAGAAGAGTAGACAGTACATAGAAACCAAGGTTAGCTGCAACTGTGATCCAACACAGCTGCTTATTTCTCACATTTTTAAGTATTAACATACTGTTAGGAATACTTGCAAGAAGTGAATGAAGCTCCATGTTCAGAGAGAGAGAAAGAATACTACTGGAGGCTCATAAGCTAGAAAATAGATGGTTACTAGTTACCAAAGTTGGTGGGAATTGTGTTTCAGTGTGGTCACAATTCATATTTTTATGGATTATGTTTGTGCCCTTCCTTTGCTCATAAGCTTCATGAAATCTAGTTATGGCGATGAACTCCTTTCAGGAAGAAAGTTTTTGGTTTATTTATAAACATAAAGAGTAGGGAGTTATCTTTGTGCAATTATAGTGCATCTTTTTGTAGTATCCAAGGGTGTGGCTTGGTGGTTAATGTAGTGGGGTTGAGCACTATGAGGTCTTAGGTTCTTTTGATTAAAAAAAGAGAGGTCTCAAGTTCAAACACCACGGTTATCAAAAAAAAGATGCTGCATATTTTTGTACCTAGCCTTCATACTTCCATTTCTTACTGGAAAGAAAGATTACACTAAGAACAGAATAATTAGCTTCATCTGCATTGGTGCAGTCATGAAATATGTGCTCGACGAAATGTTTTTAAGCCTTGTAATCTGAGCTCTGATGAAGTGAATTATTCTTTCTTTAAGGAGGATAACAATTAAGAGGTTACATCTTTAGATAGACACGTATTTTTCTACATTTTGTCAAATTAGCATGTTGCCAACAGCTTAACAAATTTGCTGCTCTTCTCATTGAGTCGTGGGAGACTCATTCAGTTTTCAGGAGCTCCCAAGTAATTAGATATATTGAATGAGTTTGTGGCTTCTCCTATTGACACGAGTTTCTTACACATTGTAGTGGCTCTTCATGTTTCAATCTCTCGTGGATTTGTTGCTGGTGCCGATGTCCTAGTATGAAGATGCCTAACTGCTGTAACTGCAATTTATGTAACTGCTGTCCATCTATCAGTTGCTCAATACCTAAGTGTCAATGTTTCTCCTGTCCACGGTCTAAATGCTGCCGCAAGCCTGTCTGCAAATGGAGTTGTTGTAGCTTAAAATGTCCTTCTTGCTTTAGCTGCTCCTCTTGTAGTAGCCCATGTACATGTACATGTTCATGTTCTTATCCTAGATGTCCAAAGTTAAATTGTAGTTCCTGTTGTAAAAAGTGCTGCTGCCTCTGCCCTTGCTACTTATGTTAGTAGTCATCATAATACTAAATCATGCAATAATATTCCTATATCAAACTGCTTCTATAAAATTGTGAATATTTTTGTCTGGAATACCATTTGAAGTTTCCTGGTTTTATTATGTCAAGTGGAAGTGAATCTTTCTATCGTACTATCGGTCTATTAGAATACTGCCGATTCTATTTAACCTGTCTTGCATCAACCTGTTTTTACCCCTATTAAGTTTTCTTTTACCCCTTTTATTTTACTTGTTCATTTTCATTTACTCTGACTGTCACTAACCCCACATAGTAACTTCTTAGTCAGGTCCATTTTTAGTCTTTGAATCTATATTGGTATAGGGAAAATTACTCAGATAAGCAAACATATATTAGTCAATTAGTTAAAATAACTATAGTTTGTCTTAATTACAATTTGTGACCTACTTTTAGTCATAATAACGCGGCTTAGTTTTTTTATTTTGTATAATTCACACGTTTCTACAATTCGGAATTTGTATAATATAATTTGTATAACTTTTGTATAATATAATTTGTATAACTGTTTAAAGTTCAGATGTTTGTGTTTGTATAAATTCGTTTTTTCGAGTTTATACAAAAATAACTGAATTATACAAACGTACCCGCGAATTATACAAACGAGACAGCTTAAACTGTAGCTACAGTATGTAAATATGCAAACTATAGCTATGGAACATAATTAAGTTTATGGGAAAATTACCTATATACACATCTTTATTCACCATATGTTCTATTATTCCCTACCATTCTAAAATATTACAAAAATCCCTTCTTTTCCCCATTACTCTAACTCGCTCGGATACATTACTTCAACCTTACAAACCAACGTTTCTTCTCTCCTGATTTCACTCCTTCAATTTCTCCCTTATTTCACTCCTATAATCTAATTAGTTACATCTTTCATCCCAATTTGAATTTCAAATTATTTCTTTCTCTCTCCAGTCAATCAATATCAAATCACTGAATAAGTAGTTTTCATCTTTTTCATTCTACTGTTCTTTGATTATTTTTTTCATCAATTTCATCAATTTCCTGACGATCCTAAATGGGCTGAAATAAGATCTAACGTTTTCATCAGCCATTAGCAATAGCGAATCAATGTTGTCCTTCATATTCTAAAGCGCAAGTGTTTTCATCATCCATTAGCAATAGCGAATCAATGTTGTTCTTCATCTTCTAAAGTGCAGGTTGATAAAAACCCAAAAAAGAGGGGTCGAAAATTGGCTCCTGCAATTTCTCGACCTTCTTTACATAAGGTTAGTTTTTCCATCTTCTTTTATTAATTTTTAAACTTGTTTATGTTAGTCAATCAAAAAATGATACATTAATGATAAAATTCATGTTTCATATTGTAATGTATCAATATTTAAGTTTAATTAATTGATACAGTAAATCCTAATTTTGTTCATTATTTGAGTAGTTGTTATAATTATATGAAGTTATAAATATTGTAATATGCTTAGTTGTGTATCAGTCACAAGATGTCATGCCATTAATACAAAAATAATGTTCAATGGTGTATCAGTCAAAACTTGTATTATTCAGTGTGTATCTGATACATTAGCATCATGTTAAATGGTGTATCAGTCAAAATTTATATTAGTCTATGTGTATTAAATACATTATATCTAGTTTTAATAATTATCAGATACAAAAAATTGGCTACTGATAAGCATAAACAAGTGATATAGCCTGTAAGTATTAGTATGATTTTGTTTTGAATTATAATGTATCTTCTTTATTTTTATAATGTATCTTCTGCATTTTGAAGGGAATGCAGATTCTTTATTCCATCCAATGAAATCTGATTAGATTACCTCTGTACACGATATGCAACCCTATTATGAAAGTTCGGTACTGAAAATGTCAAGGCAGGATACGTTAGTGAAAATGAGGATCCACAAAAGCCTAAGAGTCAATTCGCAGCACCATCTCAAGAGGATATGGTTAATGTTGAATATAGATTATCTATCAGTTGTTAGACACCTTTTTAGAGTGTTATGGTTGTTAAGATACATTAACTCTAGTTTTAGAGTGTTTGTTTTTATTGTTTTAGGATATTTTTTTCTACTCAAGTTTTAGTATGTTTCTCTAAAAAAACTTGTTTATTTTGACTTTGTCTTTAAATATGTTTAGTTGTTATTTACAATATGAATTGTCTTATATATTTGTTTTATATAATCTGATACAAAAATGTCATAAAATTAAAGTATTAGATTCATTCATGCATACACACACAAAATTCTTTTTTCTCAGTAGTTATAGTTAGTTGTTGATACATTTGACACCTAGCCAATGCAATGTACTTGATAACTTGATTGCTTATTCATTCATGTATATACTTTATAACTTAGTTGTAGTTAGTTGCTGATTCATTCATGCTAATACATTGGACACTTAGTTGTAATTAGTTGTTGATTCATTCATGTATCTAATTGACAACTTAATTCTTATTTATTGTGATACATTTATAGATACACTTTATTTAAGCTTACTTACACCCTTTTTCCACAACCTTATTGTATCAGATACATTATTATCAACTACAAAATGATACATTATATAAAAAATGTATCTGAAACATATTGAGCGGTACCATATTCACAAACATAATGGCGTATCATATTCTAAAATAGTTAATATTCCATATAAAGTCCAAATTATATGATGGAATGTAATCAGCAGAACAGTGTATCATATTTTAAAATAGTTAAAAAATGATACCTAACTTATATACCTTAAATAAATATCAGATACATACTATGTATCAAACAAACAATTAAGATTCTTTGTAGTTTAAATTATGTATCATATACGTAAATTTGATGGTTACAAGTCGGTTCTAATTTTGTTTTGTAATTTTTGAATAGTTCTTATGAATGTATCAAGTATAAAGTTCATATTGTTGAATGGGTTGTTATATTCATAATTTTGTATCATATACAATATAGTTTGATCATATACAATCTATTAAGACGATACAATTTTATACAATTCACATTCAGATACACAATAATGACCACATCATAATCCATAGATACAAAATTACAATACATGTCCGTCGTTTACTACTAATGTATCATGACTTACATTAGTAGTAACCACTGAATTAACAATCTTAGGATTTTATGTATCAAAAAAGATAAATTGAATGCTGATACATTGCAATATGATAACACTAATTTTTTCGTAATGTATCATGCATTTGAATCAACAACTAAATGGAAGCTTGAACAACAAAAGAAAACACAGAAATAGATCGAAACTCATTTACCTTGGATAGATTAGGGCGAAAGATTGGAGATGATACATTGCATAAAACAAAGGCTATTACAGCAGTGATGTATCAGATCAGTAATAACACTAACAAAGACTAATTTAAGAATCAAAATAAACGAGATACATTGAAAATCTGTATCTTTTCATAGTAAAGATTGTGTAATGACAGATCCAACTTTTTCCTTCTTTTTTGAGCATTTTCAATAGTAGATTTCGAACTCGAGTATGCATCCTTTTTTTGACTTCTTCGCTCTCAAATTCTTCATGATTAACAGATCGTTTCGTTGGTTAGATCTATTTTCATGAAAGTTTTCATCATCAGAATCAAATATACAAGGTACCATACTAAAAAAAGAGAGCATAATTCATATGTATCAGAAAATTTTAGATGGAAATGCTAAAAAAAAAAAAAAAAAAAGACAACTTAAGAACTGGGAAGAAAAAAATTGATGAAGAAATAGTTCTACCTCATCCGCAATGGCGGATTTGAGATTCACAATACAAATTTTTTGTTCAATCAGTTTTGCGTGATACATTGAATTCAAATTACTCGACGATTTCGAATTGATGATTCGAAATCGTAAATCGTTTGTCCAATTATCTACAATGGTGGATTTGAGTTTCAAGATTTTGAATTGATGGAGAAGATGAAAATTTGATTTTTGAATTTTGTGAAGTTGTTACAGATTTGAAATGGATTGATATCAAGCGATTTTGCGTGATTTGTGGGAAAAGAAAACCAGTTATGCATGATTTATGGGAAAGAAAATCAATTTAATGTTAATATTCCATATTAAGCGCAACAGACAAGTTTATAATGTATCATATATAATGTATCCGGATGAAATTTATGTATCCGAATGGCTGATATTTTAAGGGATTTTTGTAAAATAAAAAAGAGTAGGGATAAAATGTAATTTAGGATCTTACACTATGAAATTTAAATAAGTTATACAAAATTTATTATAGTAGCTATTTGTGAAAGTCTCATTGGTATATGATACAAGGCCCATAAAACAAGGGTACGTAGGTCCATAGTTTGAGCTTCAGTCTGTACATTCAAATAAGAGATCTAAACAGGGGATGCTTTATATGTACTGTTCAAACAAATAGTTTGGTAAAAATTTAATTGGTGTTTCATTTTGGTTGCTTTATTCAACTAATATTCATTTGTATGTTGTTTGTTTTTTTACGAATATCCAGTAGTAGATCATTTTTAGGCAAAAGTATTCACTCTTTTTGTTTCTGTTGTGCATTCAGACATATATCGCCAGAAAGTTTAGTCATTTTTAATATGTGTTTCAGTCATATATGATTGAGCGTAGATATATATGAAAAAATTTAATGAATGCAAAATAGATTTGTTGTTATTTTGACCAATGGATGATTGAAGTTTCATAAAACTTATGTATCGAATTTGAACTTATTTGAAGTATATTTGGTGTTGAAATTTAGAAAATAAAAATAGTATTTCTTTGACAAAATGTCAAACACACCTGAAATTTTAGCCAATTTCACATGTGTTTTTGTCATATGTATGATTGAGAGCAATCATAAATGGAAAAATTTAAAGTGTGCCTTTTGGGTTTGTTAAATTGTTGTTATTTGACAAATTGATTATTGAGGATTGTTCTTTCTGATATATTGAACTTATGTTTCAAATTTGAACAAAATTGAGTGTTGAAAGATAATATATTATTAGTATGGCAAGAAACTCATACGCCTGAAATTTTAGTTAATTATAATATATGTTTCAGACATATATGATTTAAAGTCAAATATAAGTGAAAAAATAAAAAGGTATATTAAATAAGTTTGTTAAATTTATTATTGTTTTGACAAATTGATCTTAGCTTTGTGTTGTGTGGTATATATAACTTATATTTCAAACTTGAGCTTATTTAGAGTAGATTTGAATATTGGATTATTGAATTTGAAAATATAAATAAAAACTGACAAAACAAATTCAGATACATGCACGCACTTCATATATGAATTTTCAATCTCAATTGCATATGCTTGAATTATTTCTAAAAGCGAATAAACTTGTAAAAATATACATTTAGCAGACATTAATTAGATGACAATACCAAAAACAGGTATTTGTGCACTTTTGCCCAATTGTTTTCAATGAACATAGCCCAATAATTTTTCACATCTAGAATAACCAACATATGTTTACATTAAATTTCATGAAGTCAAATCTATTTTAAATGTTTTTTTTTTACTTCTTCCCCATGCTATCATTGAACTCTCTTTTTCAAATCCTGTTTTCATTGGATTTGTTTTTGGGAGTATCCTAAAAGAAGGAATCTTTCCTTTCTTCAGCCATTTCGGATTAAGAAAATGTGAAGACGCGTTTCTTTCTGTAAGTCTATAAGAGGGATGATTTCTAAGGTGTGAAGTGGAAGAGAATGAATGCCGCAATTGGAATTTTGAATAAAACGACCTTTTAATTTATTTAATTTATTTTTTCATTTTAATATTGAAAAAGTAATAAGAAATTTGTATATGTAATGTATAAACAACATATCTTCTTTAAATAATTATGTATAACCATTGTATAAATATGTATCCATACTGTTGGCCTATGATGGTTTACACACACTATGGTGGTTTAGATTAGTTTCGGATGAATTTACACACACTATGGTGAGTTAGATTAGCGTTAATTTTATTTATATTACACTCATTATATCATGTTAGCAAAAAATATTTAACTGGTCAAATCGCAGTGGTACAAGTGTTCAATAGGTACACTCAAACCTCTTTATAGTGACAATGTTTGTCTGAAAGTATCATGACTGCTATAGTGAGACGTTGATATATATGTACAGACGGACCCACCTTAATGTGTGAGGGTGCACCTGCACCCGCTAACTTTTAATTTTTTTTCCATATATATATATATATATAGTCTAATAAAGGATGATATATTTTTGGGAATTTTCACATATAGTCATTCAAAAATAGTTTACTTATGCTCCATAGCTATAGTTTGCTAATTATGATTCGTAGCTACATGTTATAGAGAGGAGAGTGGCGAGCGAAACTGAGAGAGAGAGGAGAAAGGCGTGAGAGAGAGGGCGGAGAGTGGAGAGAGGCGAATTGTATATGTATATCTGTCAAAATAATTGTATATATGTAACTGGTATACATATGTATTTGTATATCTGGCGAGGGAGATTGGGAGAGGGAGGAGAGAGTCAAGCGAGATTAGGATAGGGAGGAGAGAGGCGAGTGATATTGGGAGAGGGAGGAGAGAGGCGAGCGAGAGAGGGCAATAATTTGTATAATTCACATCTCGTTTGTATAATTCGCGGGTACGTTTGTATAATTCGTGTGTTTTTGTATAATTGAGTAATATAAAGTCTGAAATTATACAAATATGATAAAACTCGAAATAAGGAATCGATACAAATATAAACATATGAACTTTAAATAGTTATACAAATTACATTATATAAATTATATTATACAAAATCCGAAAACTACACGTTTATACAAACTTTAAAAAGTTATACAAAAAAAGATTGAAGGTATATGGTGATAAAACTGAAAAACCAAAGGAAATCATCGTCACATACAAATACAAACCGTCGTATACAAATACAAATCAAACAAAGAATTGTTAGTTGCAAATTATACAAACGTGGCTAATTATACAAACTCAAAGTCGGCCCACGTAATTAATCGTTAATGTTAGTCGCGAGTGGTAATTATAACAAACTATAGCTATATAATGACTAATTAAGTAGTATAAGTTTGCTTAACCGCATAATTTTCCCAATATTTTATTGTACACTGTATACATCATAACTCATTTGGGTGAATTAGTTAAAGCTAGTATTTTTTTTTTTCTTCCCTCTCTATTTTCAGTTCCTGTCATGGCTAGTTCGAGCCCATTTTTTGTTCAATTAGAAAACCACACTCTTACTTGTCATCACAGATAGATGTATATTCTTTCAGGAATTTTATCTGTTTAATTAGAAAAACCACTTTTACTTTACATAACATATGTAGTTTTCTTTTTGTTTCCTTCCTACGATCGTTTAATAAAAGACACAGCATAACTTCATGTTTCAGCTCATCAATAGTAGCTGGCTGCATTTTTGGGTGATTTTCTCTTGTTTTGGCTGTTGATTTGTTACTCCGTATTTGGCGTTGATGTTGTAGCCATTCACCATGATTCTACCTATAGAGGAGGAGGAGAGGGTTCAGTGTTTTGTCCGCGGATTGAGACTACAGCTGCGGAATGAGGCGGCCTTTGTAGTTTTTACTCATCACACTGAAAGAGATTTTGGCCGTAGTGTTTTAATTGTTTTTTCCCAACACTATTAATAAATACATTATCAGTGAAGCTCGCTCACATGATCATACAAGCAAGGGCTATAATTGCATTGCATAAAACTAAAACTTTGGAGAAACCCTATCACTCAGATTGCTTGCTAAAAAAACACTTCCATTTGCAGATCTGATTACCACAATTTTTCTGGTAATTCAAAAGGGGAAAACCATACATTACATTAAAGGAACAACCCTTTCAGTTAAATAACTGTGACCACGAATATGAAACTGGACTCCTAACTTGGTTTTGAGCATTATTCCATGATATCGAACCAAATGTAGTCTTGCTCATCGTGCTAACACCCTTCTTTGACACGAATGTGACAGTGTATCGCAGCCTCTCTCCTACCCTTTTGAATACAAGCTTTGATGGCTTCACAGTCACAGTAACAGACGGGGGAGCATCAATGACTACCTCATAGGTAGAGCCTGCAGCTCCCACATTGGTCACTGTACGGGTGTAACGAACAACCCTTGATTTCCCGAACAAAACTGCAAACGATGGGTAGTTGATCTTCCCGGGATCTGAAAATTTCTTAGCACAAGTGACATTTGGGCTCTTGACAATGATTTGTATGTGGTCCATCTCATAGTCCAAGGAGCATAAGAACTTGATGTACTCCTCGGGCCTAATATCATAGACGAGACCCGGGGAGAGTGCCTTGTGAGGATCAACATGACCTGCTCCATGAGCCCATGGAGTGGAAAGTTGATCACCTTCGGCATCACGAAGAGGGGAGTTAGTGGTGTCGCGATTATAAGCAGTTGTCATAAGTGCAGATTTGATTGCACTTGGACTCCATTCAGGATGTGCTGCTTTCAGCAGTGCAGCCACTCCACTGATATGAGGACAGGACATGGATGTACCTGCAATAGAGTTCAATGTAAAACAAGATCAAATACTACAAAATTCAAATGAGTGTATTGTGTGTCAGATTACGTCACATTATCTCCAGCTAATGAACTGTTTCAGGTAGGTCCATATGATTATGTTAAATCCATTATAAGTTTACGACCTTTATTCTTTTCTTTTTCTTTTTTTTTAAAGTAGGGACCACTAACGCCTCGCTCGAACTCTTTAAATATGTCATGTCACCCCAATGTACATTTTTGAAGAGTGGATCATGGAATACTCTCATTAATTGAGAGATGGATCTCTAGTATTTAATAAATATCTAAACATGAATAGGAGAAAGGAAACTATCCGTTGGTGATACTTACCAGACATGATGTTGAACTTGGTCCTCCTGGTATCTTTCTCAAGGCCAGTAGGGCCAATAGCCTCAGACCAAGCTGCCAATATGTTAACTCCAGGTCCAATTAAATCAGGCTTCAATATCTGTGGTGTCACTGTATTAGGCCCTCTTGAACTAAACGCTGCCACTACCGGCGATGGCTTAACGTTCACCACCGTACCTCCAAAGCTGAGCACCGCAGCCGGATTCCTCTCACTCTTCACATACTGCCTTATAACATTCCCTAATTTCCTCCCAACAGCCACCGCAGGCAATAAGTGACTGTCTGCCACCAGCTCCTCACCACTCTCCACGGTGTTAGCCAATATCATCCCAACCCCACCAGCTTCTTTCACCACTAGACCCTTTTCTACTCTCGCATTCGTACCTCTGTCACATACCACTATCTTCCCACGAACATCTTTTGGGTTTAGTGAACCAGGCAAGCAAAGGCTAGAGCTACTATCTGTGTTGTAAACTAAGCTAACTAGCTTTTTACCCATCCCTTTACCACTGTATAAAGACACCCCAGTAATCTTTTTCCCATTACCTAAAACAGCATAAGCAGGGAAATCACGGTCTATGGTTCCAGCACCAACAGTCATGATCCATGGAGCTGTATTTGCAAGTGAAGCTTTAGCAGGGCCGCTGTTTCCTGCAGAACAGGACACAACAATTCCTTTCTCCATAGCAGAGAAACCACCAATAGCAATGGTATCGCGATAATAAGGACCCGATCCACCACCCAAAGATAAAGATAACACATCAACCCCATCCAAAATAGCACGGTCCATACCTGCAAGAATATCAGACCCAAAACACCCAGTAGGCCAACACACCTTGTAAGTAGCTACACGGGCACGAGGAGCCATACCACGAGCGATTCCACTAGCATAACCAAGAAGGCTAGCGTTACCCACGGGTGCACCAGCGGCGGTACTGGCTGTATGGGTGCCATGACCGTCCTGATCCCGAGGCGATTCCGGCTGTCTGGGTTGATTCGTAAATGAACTAGAAGACGACATACGGTAACCTTTAGCGAAAAATCTCGCACCAATCAGTTTCTTGTTGCAATGTACCTTTGGATCGAAATCAGGTCCAGATTCACATTCCCCACGCCATCTGGACGGCACATCAGGCATACCCACATCACTAAAACTCTTAGATTCAGGCCAAACACCGGTATCAAGTACTCCAATAATAACATCCTGAGCAGCACTGTTAAGCTCTTGTGGAGTATGCCCTTCCCAAACCCCCAACTGATTATCCAACCCAAGAAACTCAGGGGTCCGCGTAGTATGAAGTGTATAAACAGTATCCTCATACACCCCAACCACATCATCAGACTGTCGGAGCAATTCAGCCTCATGGGGGTCAAGAGAAGCAGCAAATCCAGGATAAGCAGTGTCGTAAGAGTAAAGAAGAGATTCAGAATTGGAAGAAGAAGAAGAAAGAGATTTCAACTGAGCATCGTACCAATCATGATGAGTAGAATAAGAAGAAGGCTTTTGGTGATGTTTCACATGAACAATGTAAGTTTTCTTTGCGAAACATGGGTGAAGAACAAGGAGAAGAGTAATGAGAGAGAAACACAGAAGAGAACCCATCGGAAAAGCAAGAACAGAGAAGGAGACAGTCGCCGGAAAATGCGACTGAGAGAGAGGATCGAAGGAGTTATGGAGGACTACTGTCGGGTTTATATTACCACTGTCTTTACTATAAAGGCTTCAAATTTGATTTTATTACGTTAATGCCACTGTCTTTAGTGCGCTTTTCAAAATTGTTTTACCACACCCAATCTCCTGTTTTACTCTACATAATGGATAATTTTTATTCATTTAATTTAACATGATTGTGATTGATTAAGTAAAAGAAAAATTATAATTTTTCTATCTATTTTCTTACGATTTTATGGATATTTTCCTTTTGAGTAGATATTGCTTTTATCTTAAAATAGAAATAAGATTTGCATGTAATATATATTATTATGATTATAAAATTATGTTATTAATAGTGAAATAATAGAAATTATATATATTTTGCCTATTATTTCACTTTTAATAACATAATTTTATAGCCACATAGTAAATATTACAATATTTACTAGTGGCTATATGTTTGATGAAGGATGATTAAAATATTTATTATAAATTTTAATGTTATGGTTTATATGAAAATAATTAGTTGTATTCTAATTTATATGAGTTAGTTAAGAAAAACTTTTGAAACTAGTGATGTAAAATAAGTGTTAGATATTTTGTATGGTTATAAATTATTTCATTAGGGATAAAATAGATATTTCAAAATTAAATTGTTATTAAATACATATTTGAATGGATTAAAAATGAAAGTGAGTGATATAAATTGAAAATATCATTTTTAGGATAATATGTATTTATAATTTTTATAATATAAAACTTAAAATATAGAAAAATATATTTGGAAAAAAAACTGTATATTTGACTCTTGTAAATGCATGCGTTAATCATAGCTTAGCTACTCACTTTACTTCTTGTGGAAAAAAAGGGGGGGAAGCTATGAACTTTTTTTTTTTTTTTCTATTTTGAAATAAAACTAGATTACTATGTACTTATTTTACTTAATTAATCAGATAAGACTTCTTATTCTTGCGTTTATTTCTTCTTCTTTTTCCTCATTTTACCCCTTACAAATTATTATTATTATTATTATTACAAATAATCACTTATCAATTTCATATCTTATAGTATATGAATAAATTAATTCGTTAATGTTCTAGACAATGACATTATTATAAATTAAAAAATTATAGAAAAGCGTGGATAGAAAATGATTAACTTTTGGTATTTATATATATTATGAATGCAAACAAGCATCTTTTCCTTTAAACTTTTCATTGAAAGAATGTTGCATAAAATATAACAAGGTGTGGCACTTACATAATTATATTAAGGAGATAAAGAATTCATTCATCATTGCATGTTTCACATAAAGATCACTAATAACCATCATTTCTTTTTCTTTATTTATTTAGATAAAAGACTATTCAAAAAAGTATATATTTACTAGATTACCTATTATTCTTTGAATTTCCAAGATAATGAACTCTATATATTCTTTTTATTTGATTTCGAGCTTGATTAAACTAAACTATTTTATGTTATTTTAAGTTAGAACAGTTTTGTAGTATTTGGTAAAGTTAAAAAGATATTTTTAAGTATTTGTTTTAAAGTCGAAATAACAAAAATAAATTAAAAGTCATAAAGGTTAAAATTATAACTTATGACTTTTAAGTTTTAACTAATAAATTGCTCTTAGTTTTCTTTCACTTTCTTAATTCATCCTCTTTGAACAAAAGGTTAGGAACATTGCATTATCACATTGCAGCTTGAGTGCCAAGTAGCTAGCTACTAATATAGCACTTTTTAATTGGTCTATCTACTTGCCTTTATTGATTTTAATTTGGAGTATCTTTTATCTTCTCCTTTTTCCTCATTCGATGTTTTATATCTGTTTTGAAATTCGATGTTCAAACATAATTACTCTACTACATTCAAGTAATATATTGAGATACCAACAAATATTTACTAATCATGATTTGATAATAAAAGATTTATAAATTATAGAGAGCATTTAAAATTTTATCAGATGAATAAAACAATTTTCTTCGATACGTATACAACACATGTGGAATTAATAATTTGAAGGACCAAAAATAAAAGTAGTACTAGAAGAAATGAAGGCATAAAAAAGCTTAAATTGGCAAATGTCCCAATCTAATATGTCTATGTCTAGTAGGAAAGTTGTTTTAATTTCCTCAAAGAAATGCCCTAAGGCAATGCCCATAATTTGTGACATAAAAAAGTAGATACATAGTGATATAGACAGGACATTATACAAATAAGGAATTTTTTCTAAAACAATTCAGAAAGAATTTTTTTGGTTAAGGACAAAATTTTAAATTCCTCCAAATCTTCAATGATTTTTTTTATTTATTGAGATTATAGTACACTAATTTTGGTCTTAGTGCTTGTTTTGGTTTTTCTTGGAAAATGACAACTATGATTCACGGATTTTAATTGCAATTTGAGTTATAATTTTTCTTATTTTTAACTCTGAATTTCCAGTCTGTTAAGCAGCAAAAAGAAATTAAAAAGAATCAATTAAAGAAATTGGAAAAGAAAGTGGCTTTAGCTTTATTAAAGATTGAGAACCCAGAGGATTTTTATTTTTATTTTTAAAAAAAATGTGGTAGGGGAAAGAGAAAATGGAGAGAGGATTATTGGCTGAGGAATTTTGTATGACATTGCTGTTAAAAATGTCTTATTTTTAGAACTACAATTTTTTTTGAATTGCTTTTCAGAAAAGTGTTTTTTGAAAAAAGATTATTTTGTGCTTCCAAATTGTGTTTGATTGATTTTTTTTAAAAAAAAAATATTTTTAAAAGTCAAATTATGAAAAATGACGACTATTAATGTACTTTTATTATTACGATTATTTTATAGAAATAAACTATCTTAAATATTTGTTATAAAAAGTTAAATAAACTTTTGTTATTACTAAATTAAAATGTACATATTTAAATTTTCAATCAATATTAGACCTTTTTTTTTGAACGGTTGAAAACTTTAATTGTTATTTTTTTTTCTAACCATACAAAATATTGTTATTATCTTTTTTTCTAATTCTGTCAAATTATACGTAAAATATAAAATAATAATATATAAACATAAAATAAATATAAAATTCCTCATATATAAAAATAAAATAAAATTCTTAAATGAAATTTAACCAAACCTATGAGATATGTTAATTAATAAATAAGATATATATTGATAAATATGTATATATGAAAGAGATATTTTAGTCTCGAAAAAAATATTTTTTTGTTTCTATTTTTTTAAGAAACATAAATTTTTAGCTTCTTTCCAATAACAAAAAAACTATTTCTGCTTCTATTTAAAAGCACTTTTACTGATTTGCCAAACAAGTAATTTTTCAACAAAAGTGTTTTTTTTCCCCTTAAAATAAGTGTTTCTGGTCTACCAACAGTAATGCCAAACATGCTCTAAATCGTCATTAATAAAATAAAAATTTAGATAATTAATCAACTGAGCTACTAAGATTTTTCCAAAATTCCAAGGTTCACTTTTATATCACACCTTATTAAATTCAATTGTATCTCTACAATTTGATTCTTTCTATCTTTCTTTCAAAGAAGAAAACATGAAAATAAATTTTATTATTCTACTAGAAATAGAAAAGAAGAAATCTTTTGGTGATTAATGAATTTTTTATATTTTAAATTGAGATTTTCCATTTAATTGTATCTCTACAATTTAACTCCTTTTTCCTTCTTTCAAAGAAGAAAATGTAAACAAGAAATTAAAATTTATTATTTTGCTAGAAATAGAAAAGAAGAAATATTTTGCTGATTCATGAAATTATTTATCCAAAGGCTATTTTATCCCACGATCGATTTTTATGATCAAACCAATCTTATTCATAGAATTCCAACTTCATTTAGCTCTTGATGAGCAATTTATATGCTCAAAGAACCCACTTTAATGGTGTTTGTAGATTCCGTAATCAACATAAACAATAATAAAATATTAATTAAATCCTAAAAACATAATTAATCAACTCAGAATCAAAATACATGCTAATCACTACAAGCCATATTCTTTCCTATCAAATTCATGAGTTCTAAAGTTTCCACCCATAATTCACCATTTAGATCACTCCTTTAGTCCTTTTGATTCTAAAATGATTCAAATTACTAGATATAAAGATTGACAAATAAGACTTACCTCAAGAGAGAAAAATCGTCTTAGGGGTTCTCTTGTTCGAATATTTTAACTAAGCGTTTGGTCATGCGATATTATATCACGATATGAAATTGTGAGATGAAATCAGCGTTTGGATAAGTGATTTCACGTTGATTTCAAATTATGAGATGAAATCTCATATTTTCCAAAAATCATGATTTGAAATTTTTCAAATACAAATTGACCCACAAGTTTATATTTTGTTAAAACAACCTCACATTTATATCTACTAGCCATTTATTTCACATGTAAATAAAATTTATAATCATATCATTACTTTTTAAATTTATTATTCTTGCCAACATAAAATTTATTATCACTTTAAATCAATTCCTACTCTATCATTTATATTCATCAAATTCATTATTTTTTATCAACTAAATTTATTACTACTACTTTAATGTTTAATAAAAAAAAAATAGTTTTTCATCTATATTTAGTGAACAAAACTGACCACAATGATTTTGTAGTAATTTATTATGCGATTTTATAATTTTTTATTTATTTGGTAAGATTGAATAAATAATTGAGATTATTTTAATAGTTTTACAACTGAAATTCTTATGTTTATGCTAAAATATGTACAACACAAAAATTCTAAATCGCATGTTCAAATAAAACTTTAATTTCATCTCATCTAATGATTTCATATTATGATTTCATATCGCATGGTCTAAGTTACGAGGGAAGACTTGTGAAAGGTGACTTAAAACGTGCATCTTGTATCGCTCATCCATTGTAGCAAACTACGCTTCGCCATGACAAACCTCTTTCCCTAGTCTACCCTCATTTTATAACACACTTTTTCATCACAAGACATCAAAACATAAAAATCGATGAGGCAAGCATCACCACCACTAAGTTTAACTTCTCTACACAGTCTCAGAGTTGAGAGTCTCCTACGAATATTTAGATCACCTCTTAATGGAACACAACACAAACAATGCAACTCATCACAAAAAAACAAGAGATATTAGTTTTATTACCTCTTGTTGGATATAACAAGAGTTAATGGGAAATGGAGGGAAGATGAAAAGAGGAATTGAAAAAGATTCTCTTATGTTTTAAGAAAATGACATTTCTCCCTCATTGGTGGTGGAAAGAAATATTGAGGTGTTTAAATAGAGAAACACTTCTACTAGTTGTTTAAAGGGTTGGAAAGAGGGACCCCTCACGCTGTCGTCATCACTTGCTCAGCTTCGGAAAATGATCGACAGATTACTTTTTGGACAAAGTTTGTTTTAATTATTTAATTAAATTAAATTAAATGGCCAAAACGTTTCAATTATTTAGTTAATTAACCGAAACGTTCCGACCCGACTCGAATCCGTGCGACTTGCAACCTTTCGGAACAAGTTCCTCTTGTCTATAAATACCTTTGATTCCTCAGAATTTTACTTACGAAATTTCTGAATTCTTCTTCTTCTTCTGCACAAAACTTAATCGTGTACTTTACTGCCGTTGAGTGGCTCGCTGACACCAGAGTTTTGGGTATCAATACACTGGTGATTGAGATCATTCTATCCTGGGAGGGTATATTCCAATTCAAACCTCGGGTACTAGAGGGGAATAATTTCCTTAAGGAGACACTGTGCATTCAGTGGACTTGATCTTCTTTTCATTCTGTTTATTACAGATTCTGGTACGTTTTACAGACTTTAGTTTGTGTTAATTAATTTTTGTTCTTCACTGGTTGATTGAAACTTTGGTAACTTAGTGTCTCTGCAAAGTTGTTTTGTTATCACTAGTACTGTTTTAAACACAGATTGGATAACACCTCTCCATTTTGAGTTTCTACTAATTCAACGTGCTATGGGAGCTCTAATAAGGGTATTATGGCCCTAACCATCTAATGACTAGACTAGTCGTTACATCAGATGTCCAATTAAATAAGTGTTCGTTTTCAGAATAATTTGAAGAATAAATAATTAATATTAAGGATAAAATAAGAAAAGAAAAAATTCTCTCTTGATATACTAAAATAAACAAGTAAAAGGGAAAGCTTATTTTATAATATAATAGACAAGTATAAATGAACAGATAAAGTAAATTTCATTTCGAAAATAAAATCTTGGAAAAGTTTTTATAAAACAATTTATTGCAAAAGTGATGTGATTGACCTATTTTTTTTTTAAAAGAACATTTGTGTTGATCATTGTTTTTACTTCAAGAGAACTACAATAATTAATTGATTTTTGTCTATTTCTAAAAAAACCATGTCTGCCTTTTAAACTAATACTACTTTAGCCTCTTGAAAGAAACTTCTAAGATATTGTCTAATTAAGGTTTTCTCTAAGACAAAGTTTGCAAATATGTTTTTAAGCTTCTAATGATTCTGTTTGTTAATGCTACTTTTATACTTGTAAACATTAAACTTTCAAAATCCTATAAAATTAAAACCCCCAAAAGTTGCACTTAAATAATAGACAAAAACACAGTGTTGTTTGATCATAATGATAGATGAATTAAAAATCATTCAATTATTTTCCTAGTTTTCTAATAGTCAAAAATAAAGTTAGGTAAATGTTTTCTAGACTCCTCTGTTTTTTTAGGTAGAAAGAATGTCATGACTCATGAAAATAATAATCTTTTAATTTTTCTAATTCATTGAGTAATCAGGAAAAGTAATAAAAATAAAATAAAAAGGGTGCTAAGGGTTTTATATTAGGGAAAAAGTATATCACGGATTACAAAAGATATTATATATAATAAACTATTTGATCAAATAAAAATTTGTAGATACATTTGATAAACACGCGTTTATAAATTAAGCCTCTTTGGAAACAAGTTAAAATAATTATTTAAATATAAAAATGTTTACTCGAAAAAGTTATGGCTTTAAGCTTGTTTTAACTTTAAAAAGGGTAGCACCACATTTATAAACAAACATGTGTGTCAAATAAAAAATAGACAATTTAATAGAGACAAGTGGAATACTTTTAAAAGCTAAACCAAAACTGGCCCCAAGTCTTCTTTTTTTCAATGCGTCTATTTTTATTTATTCGGCTTATCAAAAATAAATATTTTATAAAATATATACTAAAAAATAATAAATAAATTATTGTCCTATTTATTACGTGTGTCAAAGAAAAGGAGGGGCCACCGTCACGTTAAGCGGAAAAATAATTGGGCATGATTTTGTCCCGTTAAGAGTCGTGGGTGATGACAAAACGGCTATGTTTGACCCAACATTTGCACCTCTAAATTTTCAACTACTATTGAACAACGAAATGTGTTTTATTCGATCGTCAATAATTGTTCTTTTTTATCCTTATTTTCAGGTATCTTTGAGTCACGAGATCTCATCTTTTTCTCGATGACAATCTAATCATGTCACTACGGAAACTCGCCGACCTTGACCTTTACCGGAGAGACTAACGTTTTCCTTTGAACATTCTTTGTTGGTGCCAAGTGCCTAATCTTTTTTTTTAATCCAATACAGTATTATAATTGAATTAAATACTAAATCAAGAATATACATAACTTATTGATAAAAAATTAAATATAGAAATATGTAACAGTAAAATGGTTTTAATTGTCAAATTTTAACTTGACATATCTATTAAAAAAACAACGATTGATATAATGAGTTTATTATTTTATTTCTATTAAATGATAGAGTCTTAAATATAAGTATTTCTTATGATACTTTTTAAAGATATTAACCCAATGTTAGTAAATTGAGGATATAATAGGAAGATAAAAATTATTCATCCTTGAATTATCAAAAATAACAAATAAAAAAGAAAATTAAATTAAAAAATATTTAACAAGTAAATAAAGACAAAGAAGAGAAATATTATATTAGTGTAAACACGAAAGTATTATCGCTACATCAACGCACCATAAAATTGTGAAGAGTTCTAGGTGCACCATAAAATTGTGAAGAGTTCTAGGTGCAATATGTGTTTCCTTACGCGTAACTGGTTCCAAATGTGTAGTATCATCTTCAACTTCATCATGAACATTGCTTTTTCCGATGATATCCACAATTTCTTCTAAGCTCTGGACCTCTGAACGTGTATCACTTTCACCCGGATAATACAATAGGTTATTAAATCCATTTTATTGTGGTAACCGAGATCATTAATCATGACCTCAAGTTCATGAATGTTGTTTTTCACAAGTGGGTTCATTCAAATTCATTGCATCCCCCAAACGAATTTTGCAATGTCGAAAATAATTTGCTATTGTCTCTTGCTGAACATTGGTTGTCCAAGCAGGGATGAAAAAATTAATAGCATCCAAAACATTAATCTTTGCTAAATCAGTTTGTCCCACTTCATAGTCTTCTAATATCCTACGGTAAAATCTGTTACGATAATACATCTTAAAAGCTCTTATTATCCTAGCATCACAAGGTTGAATTTTGGATGGTGGCAAGAAAAAAATTCAACATCTTGTAGTCCTTCAATATTTCTATTATGGGTTGGACAATTATCTACCATAAGCAAAACTTGTCTACCATACACATACATTGTACTTAATGTATAATAAATTTAATATTTATGTGAAATCAATAAATATGATACATAAATTAGTAAGATATAATGATTTTGATGTATTCATTGTACTTTATGTACAATAAATTTATTATGTGAAATCAATAAATATGATACATAAATTAGTAAGATACAATGATTTTAATATAATCAAAACTAACCTTTATTAAATTTTAAATCATTCTTTAAATTAATAAATATTAATTTATCGATTAAATAATATCTCTATAAAATAATAAATTTTCATAATCCTACTTATATTAATTTATAGAGGTTTTACTGTATACCAAAATCAAAATTGCCGCACTAAATAATCTTGCCAAAATAAAATCAACAAAATATGGAATAAAATGATTTTTAATTGTAGTTATAGAATTTTTTTTCTTATACCCTCAACTAAATGATCCTTTTATTGGTATTTGTGTTGAACAAGATTATATAATACTATGATTGAAATTTTAAGAAACATATTTATAGTAAAAATTATTTTTTGTCATAACTAACTTATCAAAATTTATTCGAAAGACTAAATTTTATTTTAAACGGACCATTCCCTTTCATATATTGGGTGTGAATTATTGTTTTGTTTGTTTTGTGAATGACGAAACCAAGTGAGGTGTAGAAATTTTATAAGCTTAATTAGTTGCGATATTTCAATAAAAAAATTTCAATTCCCTTTCCTCTATCTCCTAAATCGGGACGTACACGATTGGGTTAAAAATTGATTTAAACTGATTAAATAAATTAATACATATTTTTCTGTCTCTAATTATTTGTTCATTTTTTAATTGACACACCTATTAAGAAAACAATGATTGACAAAGTGACTTTACCATTTTACCCCTATTAATTATGAAGTGGATGAATTAAAAACTTAAGATTTTCAAGAAATTCTACATTTTTCAAAGTAATTAATTGAGGGCATAATAGATAAAAAAAAATTGTCCTTTCTTGATTTGTCAAAATAGACAAATAATTAGGGACAACTAAAAAAAGAAAAATGTACAAGTAATTAGGAACATAGAGAGTATTTGGGTTTGATGTTCAACTCTTTAAAAAATTGATAATTTGTAGTTTGATTTAGATTTTAATAAAAAAGTTCAAGAAAATCAAATCGACAAATTACAATAATCGTTCACTATGCCATTTTGAGATGTCCAACAATATTTATCCTCTTTCTATCTAATTTCTCTTATCATTAATTATAGTCATTTCTCTATTACATTTTCTAAGACATTGCATTTATTATATTCAAAGAGTGATATGATAAAATTACGTTTCTATTTATTTAAGAAGTGTGCAAAATCAAAGGGAGTAATATATTTAACAATTAAATTATTACTCCCCATGTCACAATATATACGACTTACTTTTGTTTTTAGTCCATCCCAAAAAGAATAACAGTTTTTTTTTACATTTAATAATAATATTAATTTTAAAATACTTATCTTACCTTTAAAGAAATGATTTCTAATCATATAAATATATATGACTTATTTTAAACCACAAATTTCATAAATCTTTCTTTCTTAAACTCCATTGCTAAATTAAAATAACTCATATAAGTATTATTTTCTCTGTCCAACAATACTAGTCCATTATTGACTTTACGCACTTTTTAAGAAACTATAAATAAAATGATAATTTTATTATATTACCCTTTGAATATAATAAATATAATGTTTTGACAAATATAATAAAAAATAACTATAATTAATGATAAAAGCAATTTGAAAATTAAATATAAAATTATCCATTAATTTTACAAAATAAATAAATATTCATAATTGACAATTATTATTGGACGGAGGAAATACTTATTAATTTGTAGAGGGTAAACAGCCCTATTGTATGTTGGGGCCAGAAGGAGTAACCGTTTATGGAGGCGGCATTGGAGAACGGGATGGCACAAACTCCTAACATTACAAAAATAACGCACGCTTCCACTTTAACAATGCGCCATCTATTTTATTGTGTTGTAACTTGTGACTCTCCACGCGCTTTAGCGTGAGTATTTTATAGATAAATAATGTGAGGTTTACTTTTGTTATTTTTTCGATTTTTCTCTCATAAAATTTACTTTGTAATTCAAAAATGGTTAGTGGTGTATTTTTTAAATTAAGATGATTTGAACTCAATTTACATAATATGAGGGTTGTAGTGATATATTTCTCAAATTATGATGATTTAGACTTGATCTTCATAATTCGAGGATTGTTAACGACGTATTTTTTTTTGAATTAGTATGATTTAGACTTGCATGAGATTTATTTGGTCTCCATTAATTTTTGTAAATATATATATTTATGAATATTTTGAGGTCGTGAGTAAGATGTTATGAAAATTCTTTGAGGTCGGGTCGTGTGTTCAAGTCCTAGTAACCTTATAATTATATTTTTTACTGCAACCATTGACACCCCTTAATGACAATCCTGGGTGCGCTACTGCCTTATTAGTTACTACATTTGCCCTTTAACCTTCAATTCACATTATTGTCCTAGTTCTTTTATTTGTGTTGCACTTGAATAGTTCTTTTCATGTTAGTTACTATTGTTTCTATGTCAAATTTTTGGATATGATTATTTTATGAGCATTTTCTTATTGATTAAACCGAAAATTGAATCGTTAAGGAGTAAAAATCGATAAAACATATCTTATTAGTTTAACTATTGATTAGCGTATTTAAAAATTGAAAACCAATAAGCCGAACCGATAATATGTATAATCAAACTGAACCGATCGATGCACACCCCTCACACTCCTAAATTTACTTATTGTTAATAAATAACTATCTTTAATTATATTTTAAGTGATTTAGAAATATAAAATTCTTTTTACACTCTATTTACTATAGGTTTTCATATTGCCCCTCTTCAATTATTTTTTTTGAAAAAACTACATAATTAGACATATTTCACTATCATATATACTATTATTATTTATATTTTTAAAATATTACGTATCTTACCACTAATTAAGAATTTTCTACCATATATTAAGAAAGATACACTTAAATACATGTATTTTTGCTATCAGATACACTAAAATAGGGAGATAGGCGAGCGAGATTTGTTATGTATCCCAGATACATGTGAATCACACTAGATACACATTAGATATATGTATTTATATGTATCTGGGATACCAAATATATAAGAGAGTGATGACCGGGATGGAGAGAGAGGCGAGCATAATTTGTTATGTATCTCAAATACATGCAAATCCACTTGGATACAATGTATCGAGAACAAATTACATCTAATTTTTTATCCATGTATCTCGAAATACATGTATTTGGACGCATCTGGATACACCAAAATCTGATAAGGTACGTAATAATGCAAACTAGAATGTACCCATTCTACATGTCAATACCGGCAACAATGAAATTTATAGTAAAAGAAAAATCCGTCGAGTTTAAAAATCGTGAGGGTTCAAGTCCCTCTATCCCCAAAAAAGACTATTTAACTCCCTAACTATTTATCCGACTCCCTTTCCTTAGCGGTTCCAAATTCCTTATCTTTCTCATTCACTTTATTCTTTTAGAAATGGATTTCTTTTCTAAGCGTAAATGACTTTCTCTTATCACAATTTGATATCTATGATACACATAGAAATGAACATCTTTGAGCAAGGAATCCCTAGTTGAATGATTCCCGATCAATACAATATCATTACTCATACTGAAACTCACAAAGTCATTTTTTGATATATAAATAATTAGCTCCTAGATTACTTAGATTTATGTAAGTTCTCTCTCCCCCCCCTCTTAATCGGACGTGGGTGTCCCAAATGGATGATAACGTATCTCAAGGCTGATATTTGTGATCGACTTAGATTGATTTGGTTTGCTCCATCTTCAAACATAGTTACATAATTAATGTTTTTTCTTAAGAAAACTTGATTTATCTTGCTTCGAAATGGCCACATTCTGTGGTGCATATGCCAAGTGTGTTAACTTGCGTGAGAATGAACGACAATTGCTTTTCTTATGGTAAGCAGAGTAAATGCATAATCATATTTTAATGATTTTTAATTAAAGTTAGGACTTTGAGTAGTATCATCTTCCCCATGCAAACGTTTACTCCTTAGTCCCTGTTTCCTTGTCAAATATTTTCTCTGTTCTTAGTTACTTGTTTATTTTTTCTTTTTTAGTGGTCATTAATTATTTATTTATTTATTTTGACAAATTAAGAAAGAACAATTTTTTAACTTATTATATCCTCAATTAATTACTTTAAAAAAAATAGAACTTCTTGAAAATCTTAAATTTTTAATTCATCCACTTTATACTCCCTCTGTCCCTAATTAATTGTCCACTTTTGAATTGACACACCTATTAAGAAAACAATAATTGACATAGTGAGTTTATCATTTTACCCTTATTAATTATAAAGTAGATTAATTAAAAACTTAAGATTTTCAAGAAATTCTATCTTTTTAAAAGTAATTAATCAAGGGTATAATAGGTAAAAAAAATTGTTCTTTCTTGATTTGTCAAAATGGACAAGTAATTAGGGACAACTAAAAAAGGAAATGTGGACAAGTAATTAGGGACAAAGAGAGTAATTAATATGGATAAAATGATAAATTCACCATGTCAATCATTGTCTTCTTATAAATAGGTGTGTAAATTCAAAGGTGGACAACTAATTAGGGATATAGGGAGTATTTTTTAATTTGATTTCTCTTTTTATTTGTCATTTTTAACAAACTAAGCTGGTGTTTGGCTCCAAGTTCTCAAATATTCCTGGCAAATCATATTTGGGTGAAGTTTTTGGTGAAGTTTCATCATGTGTTTGGCCCCAATTTTTTCCAAAAATATTTGACCATTTCAAAAAAATATGACGTATACCCATGAGTTCTAAAAATTATTAAAAATACCCATAAATTTATATTATCATTTTATAATAAATATGTTCCGTTAAAAAAATAACCTTATAATATAATTGATAACAATCAACAATAACAAAATAACAATATAGACAAGATAATACATTAATCACATACTCAAACTTGTCACTGATTCAGTTATAATTATAACCCATTAAACACAAATTATTCTTTTTTCTCAATTTTATCACTCAAACTTTTTCGGAGGAGGTAGAAACAAATATTAGTTGGAATTAATAAATAATGAGTACTTCTTATAAAATATAAAAATTTGGGGTAATTTTTGAATTTTTCAAATATTAAAACTTGGCCCAAATAATACTATTTTTTTCTAGTATATCGGAACTTGAGATATTTGGCAAATATATTTGCCAAGTTATATGACCAAACACCACTTTCCAATTTTTTTTCAAGTATTTTTGGGGCCAATGGGTCCTAAGGAACGGCAATTTTCTTTTTCATATTATACTTTCAATTTATTAACATTGAGTTAATGTCTTTGAAAAATATAGTGAGTAAATATATTTGAAACATTGTCAATTAATAGGAGTAAAATAATAAACTTACTATACCAATCATTATTTTCTTAATAGTATTTCAAGTCAAAATTTAATAAGTAAAAAAGGACGGAGGGAATATTAATTTTTAAAAAAATAGCCACACTAGTTTATGGTTAGACACGAGCTCTTTCTTCGTGTTTACATGTTGTATCGGAAAATTAATAATCAGATCTAGTAAAAGGAACGAAAGAGACTGCGACACGTAGTAAAATTAAGATCGCTCTTGATAGCATGACATAATATATAGCGTAATTTTCTCTATAGTTTTTGCATAGTGAATGGAATTAATTCTGGACTCTTACTAAAGTTGAATAATGAGTGCTTTATTTTTCATCCTCTTTTATATATATATATATTCGATCGTGTGCATGGCCTTGTCTAAAATGTTACACTAATCTTAAATACTAAGTATTTAAATAGATTACACACATGATTTTGATAGTAACATTTAACAAGTTCTTTAGTGGATTAAGGGTCCAACTAACTTTATGTAAACTATACTACCTCTATTTTATATTAACTGAATTTTTGAGATTTTTTTTCATTGTTCAAAATAATTGAATCGATTAAATTTAAGATGAATGTTTGAATTTTTTTTCCATACTTACCCTATTATTTATTGAAGTTTTATATTTTCTAGGAGATAAACTACACTACTTGCAAAGTTATATTTATAATTTCACAAAGTGTAATAGTGGAAACTGAAAAATATGGTTTAAATTATGTCTTTGAATGTTTTTCTTAATATATGTATATTGTCTCACAAATTCAGTTAATATAAAATAGAGGGAGTATACTCTAGCTTATTATTAGTGATGGACATGGGATAAAGGGGTTGTCACTTAACTTAAAAAAGGAGATCTACATATCTCCTTTAGTGGCACATGAGATAATATAATGAAAGTTGTTTATTGGAAAAAAAGAAGAAAAGAAGCCCAAATCCCTACCAAATTGTCCATTTAGTAGCTAACATCCTCCAAAATCATGAAATCCTTATTAATGGAATATCAAGCTGTGTTTCACTTCCATTATCCTGCACCATATATTAGAGCCCCCTCCGCCCCCCACCCAAAAAAATAAATAAAAATCCTTCCAATTATTAGTGGAGTATCTTTTACTTTTATTAAATTTGTAGAATATATTAATTATAACAGTAGGTAATGATTTTGTGTAAAGAAAAAGGCATATATTATCCAAAAATATTATAAAATGATTAAAATTTCCTTATTCTTAACTAGGGGTTTCGATAGAATCATCTAAGGAATATGAGAAATAATTGATAAAAGTTGATCAAGCACACAATGAATAATAGTTTTTTGCAAATCCTAGTGGAGATGGATATTATAATACATAGTGCTAGGTGAAAATAACTTTCTCCCTATCTTTTCACGAGTAGTATTGGACTAGTACTCCAAATGCACTTTTGACTTTTAAGCAATCAGAAGCCCCATATACATATATATATAATAATGTCCAGTGGTGGAGTTACATGTAGCAAAGGATGTTAATCGACACTCCTTTATAAGAAAATTTTACTGTGTAGTTAGGTAAAATATTTTTTTATTTATATATATTGCATATTGATCCTATGTGACTTCCTTTTATAGTTACCTCTTTATATTTTGACACTCATTAGTGAAAATTCTGAGTTCCCTTGACACAAGAAATGCTACAAACTCAAGTAGCTATATTTCATTCTGGTTGATGTAAGTCAAGTGCATAGGAAGACAGTCAAATTATTGTGTGAAAGATGAGGTTATCATAAATGCTTTAACCATTTGGAGTGGCAGTAATTTAGAAGTTCAAGGAGAACATTTTGCCTAGTTGCCTGCATGACTGATCAATAGCATCAGAAAGGTTGCTCCTCTCTTTTCCAATTCCTACTTTTACTTTTGTTAGAAAGTTTAACATTCACATGGAAAGATGCTTTTAGTTGATCTTTTATCTTGCCCTTTTCTTCATTTTAATTATACTAAGATGTTTCCTACATAAAAAACAATCTCTCTTTTCAGATACTTAAAATTTAAAACTTTTGATTGCGCTCTATAACTATAGTTGTTTGGGAGGTTGCGGTTTGTATATTTCTGCCCGTTTGTATACGATTTATGAAAAATTCATAATAAACTACCCTGTTTGTATATTGGCAAGCGTAATACACAAACAGAGTTCTGAAAAATTTCTAAATATATAAATACAAAATTTGTATATACTTACCCTATTTGTACATTTACAAACGAAATATCAAACAGACAGAAAATACAAATTGCAGCCTCCATAACAAACAACTATAACTATGAAACACAATTATCGAAACTATAGCTATAGAGCTTTATTATGTCTATTATTTTTGAAATTTTCTCTAAATAATTTCAAGTATCATATAGCATCATGACATGTTTCCTTCCCATTTTTCCTTAGAATAAATATAGATAAAACATTGAAATAGACAAATCAGTCGCTTTGGCCGAGTGGTTAAGGCGTGTGCCTGCTAAGTACATGGGGTTTCCCCGCGAGAGTTCGAATCTCTCAGGCGACGTTGCTTTTTTTTTGAAATATAAATAAATTATTGATATGTTTTTATTTGATCTAAAATAAATAATTTCTTAAAAGTTCATGAATGTATTAGTTTTTTTCCCTCGGAATTATCCCTTTTTAATGAGGTTTTAACTATCTTTAAATCCCAAATAATGAAGTGACGAACTATTTTTTTGATTAGTTCATCAATAAATATTTTTCTTAAGAAGAGACAATATATCATATCTCAACAATTCATTCGTTAATCACTTTTCATGATAGTTAAGAAATCATAAAAAAAAAAGAGAGACCAATTTTATCCATATTGATGATATCAAAATAAGTTATGAAAAATAGGCTGAATAGCATAGGAGATATGAATAGATATCATTGGAACAAAAAATGAAAAAAAATTAATTTATTTATCTTTGATCTAATAAGTGGATAAATAATTAATAAAATGACCGACTAATATAAACCGTAGAAAATACTTTTATATGCTAGAGGACATGTGTGGTCTAATTAATATTGCTCCCACCGTTGCCATCTTCTCTCACTTCCTGAATTGTCTTCCGATGTCAAAGTTTTAAGGAAAATAAATGACTCTTTTGTTTATTTTCTTATGATTATATTTAAACATATTTGTATATAATTTAGATAAATATTATGAAAAATGATATGACAGAATAGGGGTGAAATGAAGATAATGTAGGTTGAAGGATAGTGAAAGTATAATCAATATGAAATGTCCTTAGTAAAATTTATTTTTTTCTACCTTAAAAATAGTACAGTTAACTTTGTATAAAATCAAAAGCATACGTCTTAATTTAACTCTTCATTTTATGTCCGTTTACCAGGAGTTTGAATATAAAGTTAGTGACATGCAAAGTAAATATAGTTAAATAAAAAGGAAATAATGTAGATATACTTATTTCAAGATAATGAATGAGTAAAGCTAAATGAATAGAGTAAGAATTTGAGTAATTTGGTAAATTTAAATACTGTACCATTTTCTGATAAACAAACTCGTCTTCTCAAATCAGCAAACTTACAATTTTCAGTAATAACTCTGAGAGAATGATAATATTTACTCTTTGACAATAAATAAGTAGTTTTTTTTGGATCTTCAATTCTTTATACAATCTTGCTTTCGCTACTTTTAGTCTTTTTCTAAAATTAAAATTACTTTTAGCGGTAGTAAATATGTATATTAATAAAGAATGCTAAAGTCTTTATCGACATTAGTTGATTGTCATTGAATCCATATCGTTATGGGCTGTAGAAACATTTACAAAAAAATGCTAATTACCTTTGAAAAATATATATGTATTATCGTTAATAGCCACTCAAAATAACTTAATTAGGCTCTATGGCTATAGTTTGCTTATTACGATTCGTAGCTACATGTTATGGGAGGAGAGAGGCGAGCGAGATTGGGAGAGGGAGGAGAGAGGTGAGCGACAGAGGGCAATAATTTGTATAATTCACACCTCGTTTGTATAATTCGCGTATATTTGTATAATTGAGTAATACAAATTTCAGAATTATACAAATATGATAAACTCGAAATAACAAATTTATACAAACACAAACATCTGAACTTTAAACAACTGTACAAATTATACATATTATATTATACAAAATCCAAAAACTACACCGCTTTGGTTACGCAGTTTGGTTAGCAGGCAGGCCGCCTTCCTATATTTGTGGGCTGGTAGGCCATACCCTAGGGGGGTCGAGGGCTGCTATTTGTACTTTTTTTTTTGGGCGAATCTCGATTGAAAAAATCTCCTTCGGCTCCGTTTATACAAACTTTAAAAAGTTATACAAAAAAGATTGAATGCATCTGGTGATAAAAGTGAAAAACCAAAGGAAATTACCATCATTTACAAATATAAATCAAACGAAGAATTGTTAGTTGCGAATTATACAAACGTAGGGAATTATACAAACGTGGCGAATTATACAAATTCAAACCCAGCCCACATAATTAATACTTAAAGTTAGTCGCGAGTGATAATTATAGCAAATTATAACTACGATGAATAATTAAATAATATAAATTTGGTTAACCGCGTAATTTTCTCTTAATTAATTATCGCTAAAAATATAGTGTTTGTTTGATGGTGCTCATGTAACTATTGTTGTAAACTTGTAATGAAAGGGGTCAATGACCCTACCACTTGGAATACCTTGTGCTACATGGGCTTTTAAGAAGAAGTGCTTCACCTCTTTGATCCAAATTGGGTCCAACAAAAAGCATATAATAATATTAGAGAACTTTCCAATATTTCTTTTTCACGACAACCATAATTGCAGAAAAGAAAAAAAGAATTTACAATTACGAAGCACTAAACAATAGTATGATTTCCTTTTATAATCACGTCTCATGCTTTGTGCCTTAAAAAGTAAATAAAGCCTAATGATAATCCCTTTGGTTTGCTTATCATTCTTTTTGCAGAAAAAAAAAAACTTAGGAAAAACAAAAGTTAAGACAATAGAAGAACTAATAAATAAAGGATAAAATTTATATGTATAACTTACCTAAATCCTATAGTATACAGAGTAAATTACATCCTATCCCTACTTTTTTTCTAATTACAATAATTCCTTAAAATTTGTACCTTCCGGATACATAAGTCACCATCCGGATACATTAATTCTGATACAAGAAGAATCCTTCTGTTGCGCTAAAAAAGGGAACGTTGCGCTTTAAAAAGAAAACAAAACGTAAACTTAAATATCAAATCCATAAATCATGCAATTATGTTGTTGTCATTGCTAATCAATCTCTCCCAAAGCATAACAGCTTCAAAAAATTCAAATTTCAAATTTCTTCTACCAGTTCATCGAAGATCCTTTTAATTTTGATTTAAAATTATCGAAAAAAAATTGAGATTCAAAATTCTTCTCCCAGTTCATCGAAGATCCTTTCAATTTTGATTCAAAATTATCGAAACTTTTGAGAAGATACATCATGAATATCTTCGTTAGTCTCAGATGCGTATTCGGGATTTCGGTAAGATGGGTGCACGATTACAAAAAAATGCATCTTAAATATAAATTTTATCGGTATGACTTTTAGGTTCTTAATATGAACCATTAAATTTTAAAAATTATAGGTCAAAAATATATAATACTACTAGTTTTAAATTTTAATATACACATTTAATTTAATTATATAAATTTTTTACCGTGTTAAAATATTTAGGAATTTTTGATGTAACACACTTGAAATTTTTTAAAGATTAAAGGAAAAAAACAAAAGAAAAATTAATTAGTTGAAACGTCAAAAGTGTAACCGATAACCATTTGGGGAGGTGTTATTCAAAAAGATAAGATAGATATAAGATTTAAATTTCTATCCTCATCTAGAGAGGTATACCCAATAATCATCGTATTGTTATATGATACTTTGAAAGTGAATTCACACATCTATATTTAAATATTTTCTTAAAAATATAACACTACTATATATGATCTAGAGAGGGGAGGATGGGTTCACGTGAACCCACGACACCCCCTCTAGATACTCCCCTGTCTGTACTTGGAGGTGAAGAAACATGAGCCGAAATTTGCAATGTATCTACTATGCATTGATACACCACACAAAAAAGCTAGAGAAATGTTGTGTAATTTCTGATCTCGAGATGTATATATTACTCATGATACATTGCTATTTTAAAAATATTTAATAAATTGTTAAGTACTGTAATCCTACCTGATACATTAAAGTAGTAAAGGTTTTTCATAAGGTGTTTTGTTTTAGATCGATATATTACCGTGTGATAGTTATTACGTATCAGATACATGTAGTGTTAATTTGTATGAATGTATCATGAACAAAGTTTTTTGATTTGTTTTTTCGAGATAGATATATTACTCATGTAGTGCTAAGTATTGCAATCCTACAAATACATTAGATAAGTAAAGATTGCTTGTAAAGTGTTTGATTTTATATCTACAACATAATTGCATGATTGATATTAAATATCAGATACATGTAGTGTTAGTTTGTATGAATGTATCATTGCAAAAGAATGAATATTTAGCAGTAATTTGTATAAATGTATCATGACCATTAATGTGTATCAGATACATGTGATTGAAAAATTACATATCTTGTACAACCAATTGCATATCTTGTACGAAGGAAATCAAATTGAAAACCACTTGATGGGATTGAAAAATATTACCGATACATTATATAGCTTGATATATGGCAAATGATATATTATGCATTACTTACGTATCAAGTACGTTTGAATTGAACATGAAACCCATTAGTCGAATTATCAGCAACATTAGGTTGTGTATCAGTATAATAAATATAAATATGATACATTGCATAAAAATCACTCATCGAATTATCAGCAACATTAGGTTATGTATCAGTATAATAAATATAAACATGATACATTGTATAAAATCCACTAGTCGAAGTATCAGTAACATTAGGTTATGTATCAATATAATAATTATAAACATGATACATTACATAAAATTCACTAGTCGAAGTATCAGCAACATTAGGTTATATATAAGTATAATCAATATAAGCATGATACATTGCATAATACATAGTCATTGTATCAGAAAACTAAATTACAAAACAAAATAAACTAGATACATTGAGACTATGTACATTTAGTAACGATGAACGTTATAATCCAAATCCAATCTTTTTCTCTTTTTTTTGGAAGTTTTTTCCACAATCGATTTAGAAGCCGAAGATACATCCTACTTCGACTTTGACTTCTCTAATCTAAGATTCTTCATGAATAATGGATGTTTGATATATTAAAAACTTGTGCCTTTAAGAATAAAAATAAACGAGATACATTGAAAACCTGTGCCTTTGATAGAGACGGACGTGATAAGGCAGATCCGACTTTTTTTCCTTTTTTTGAGTGTTTTTTCACAATAGATTTAGAGGTCGAAATCCTTCTTCGACTTTGACTTCTCCAACTCCAGATTCTTCATGAATAATCGATTGTTTATTTGTTTAGATCTATTTTCAACAAAATCTTCATCATCACAATCAAATATACAACATACATTATCTTGAGTAGTTGAAACTAATTGAGTAATCCCAATACTAAACGATGGTGCATCATCTATATGTATCTGAATTTTGTAGATGAAAACGTAATTTTTTTTTAAAAATGACGATGATGATGAACTGGAAAGAAAAAAATGAATTAAGAAGAATATCTCTCGATTAACTTGAAATCAATTAACTGGAAAGAGAAAATATTTGAAATTTAAAAATGGAGTGATAAAGGTAACTGGTGATATCGTGAAGTGATTAAAGGCGTGAAAAAAGGAAGAACATCATGGAGTTGGAAGATTGGAAACTATGTATCCGAAAAAGAGAGAATTTGAGGAAAAAAGAGATTTTTGTAATTTTTTGGAATGGTAGGGAATAATAGAAAATAAAGAAATAAAGGATGTATAGTTAGGTAATTTTTTCAATTTATATCCACTAATGAATTAAATTCACACAATGTTATACATTCGTGCCCTACCTCTTTTTTCCTTTGAAGTATGTGTTCAAAACAAATAAATACACTGGATGAGATTGCTCCTTCCTTAATTAAAAGTCTCGAATTTGAGTTTTGAGTATGAAAAAATCCATGATAGAGAGCACTTTCCCTGAAATGGGCCCTAAGCTGCGCGAATTTGAAATAATCAGACTTTAATGCGGAACTAAACACCGAGTGAGAAAATAAAAAAAAAGGGGAAAATGCATAAGAAAAAATTAGACAAAATATCATTTAGTCAATTTTTATTTTTTTACTCTAAACATTAATTCAATTATTAATTATTATCTAAAATGGTCATTCAACCAAGTTTGATTTATGGATCGCTTGCCTCTTCACCCACTTTGTTCCAATAACTTCTCTATTCTTCTTGGTAATTTGAGAGATTTTTTTTGTTGTTTTTCGTTTTACATAAAATTCTGAAGTCAGTAAAGGTATTTTGGATTGAGTTCTCTTACTATTATTTTATATTAATATTTGAACTGTTATTTTAGATATATGTGTAAATTGTATGTAATCTTAATTTTTTTTCCTTCAAAATGATTTATTTAATTTCAAATACGCTAAGGCGTGATTGGTGTTGGTTCGCCCATTACAAGGGGATGTTCGTTAATAATAGTGTGTGTCACATTCCGACACTGGAAAATATTATCTAGATTGTTGGTAAGCCTAGCATAATTAGTTCCTGCATCCACTTCCTTGTGCACAGACATTGGAGAAGCTGTCAAAAACTGCATTCTTCACCCCTTTTTCCGATAGTATATCCATCACTCTATTTTGTTCGCGAAATGCATGCGCCATCCCTATGACTTCCAGGATTCTCATCAAGTGCCTCCATTCAGAGGAGTCAGTATTGGGGCTCAAATTGTGTTCCATAGCTAGCCTTAAACCTCTCCACAGGGCTTTAAGTTCGGCTCCAGTGAAGCCTACCACCCAATTTCCCAAATCGTTTCTTATCACTCCCCCAAACCTCCTGGGCTAGGGGTGCTTTTGACCGAGCCATCAACATTGAGTTTGAAGGTGTTGAGGCCAGGAGGTTTACAATTTGATATGGATCGTGGTTTTACTAGTCTTGCCACTCTCTCCTTTAATAATCATCAGCTGAGATCATGTGGCTTGAGAAATGGTGAAGATAACACCGGTGGCTTCTCTTTTGTTGTTGAAGGTGTTGTTGTTCCTTGTGAGCCAAATGTTGTAGAGACGAAAAGGGAACTAGAGTCCCCCAGTTTAGCCATTCATTGTAATGTTTATCTTTCATGTTGTTCCACTAGTCGATCCAATAATCATCATTGGTGATGTTGACATTGGTCGTACCAGGGTTTTGACCTGTAGATTGGATGAAATTCCAGGAAAAGAGGTGGTTGATGTCCTCTCGGGGTTGTCATTTAGGTCTCTATGGTGGAGAGATTGATTTGTTGGAAGCCTACGGTGGTACATGAGCCAGAGAAAGGTTTTGATTTTATTAGGGACATTTGCAGACCAAATCCATTTGAACCTTTTGTCGGGTTTAAGACTACTCTTATCATTGGTTTCTTTTATGTGCTTATAGGTAGTGCTAGTTGAGAAGAGCCCATTATGGCTGAGCCCCCAGATCAGGGTATCCTCTTTTTTCCATCTTTGGTGATGATGGCCTCGATATCCTCCGGGAGTGAAAATGAGAGGTTATCGAAGTTCCATTCTTCGTTTTGATAGACTTCCTCAATTTTAAAGTGTTCTTCCTTCTCCAGAAAGGGTCCATGGATATTCATTTGGCAGTGATGAAGTTTACTTTATCTCCATTATGCACCATTTAGTTGCATTGGTAGTTGTTTTTTTCTAAAATTTTATTTTATATTTAGAAAAGAGTCGCAACTTAATTTTTAAGAAAAATCAAGAAAACTTTGATTTTCAAAACAGAAAATCAATTGAAAATACCAAAAGGGGTTTAGGGTTCACATTAACATTTCAGAAAGGGTTTGAAAGCACCTAAAATGCCCACTAACACACGGTTATCCGACAATTTCAAATATTTGGCTAAAAACTTAAAGGCAGTAGGCATGCTTGGTTGCTTTAAGGCAATAAACAATTTTTATACTTAAATTAATTTAAGGAAACAATATTTTCGTCTTTAAATATTACTAATTAATAAAAGCTATATATGAGAAAAATAAAATATAAAGAAAAGAATTAGTATTTACTTACTAAATAAAAGGGTTTTAAAATAAATTATACGAAATGACTCATCTTTCGGGGGATTCGAATTAGGCTAAACCTTAAGATTTATTAACAAATAAACAAGTAATATTTAAACAATTTAAAAATAGAATAAAGAGAGATTTTGGGCCCAAATCTGATTTCTGTCTGCCTGGGCCAGTACTTGAGCCTAATCCTGATTTTTGGGCCTTTGGCCCATTTGTACCTATCCTAAAAAACTAAAATGCCCAAAACAAGTAGGCTTTGACCCATTTTTCCTCGAAATTTGCTACTTAGTCCATTTGGAATGCTGTATTTGAGCCTTTGACCCATTTCCCTGTCCTAAACTAACATAGAAGCTGATCTTTCTTTGGGCCTTTGACCCAATTTTAACTTGTCCTAAAAACTAACAAATAATTGTCAATCAGGTGGGCTTTTGGCCCATTTCTGCTGCCTTTATACATCATATACAACTGCTGTATATCGATGTATATCCTGCGTATACTGATGTATACAACCCTTTATTTTACTCTGTACACCTGTAAATCAGCTTTCCAGACTTACACTTTGGTTTTTCAACCTATATTTTAACACTTGACTTGTATATCAATGTATACAAACGTATACAGTCCAATTTTGGACATTTCAGAGGCTTGCAACCTGTCCTCAACTTATAATTCTTTTTCTAAAGGCACAAACGAAATGAAGGCTGACTCGATGGAGAAATTTTTGGCCAACATGGGCCGAAAGCAATGCTAGACATAATCTAAAGTCCACAGGACTCATTCGGAGAGGTTACATGCACCAAAAAAGAATAAATGTAAGAACCAATAAGATGAGATATGAATTTAAGAAAAAAGAAACTCAAACTGATTACTGCATCCTTGTTCTAAGTCAACAATCAATACTCAAACAAGTCCATATATTAGCACTTCCCTAATAAAAAAATAGGTAAACTTATTTTTAAACAAGACAAAGAAGAGAGGAGAAGCTACTGAAATCTTGCCAATCAAATTAATGCTCAATTCTATCACATCTCATTCATATTGAGACTCAAACTAAATTAACACTTTGCCAAACATAGAAAAAGAGGCTAGACTTGATCATGCAAGGGACTAGGAATAAAAATTTACACCATCATGAACCCTACAACCTAAGATCGATAATCGAACTTTCAAAGATAAATATGAGCCATTAATTTAGAAGACAACAAGCTACCTTGAATGCTGGGAAAGAAATAAATAAACAAATTACTACAAAGAGAACTCAAATAAAAAACAATGTTCACCCCCTTCTTTTAACGCGAAACTTAAATGAATGAGCCAATTGAAAACATCAGTAAAACAAACAGTGATCCAGACTACATTACAATATCAAGTAATCAATCTATGGAGATTCACATTCTACAAGCTCGACTACAAACGGTAAGCATTTCGACTAAAATAAAACAAGATAGAGGCATAGACTCTATTCAAACAAGGCATACTAAACAATGATATAATAGACCCCAAGTCATTAGAGAAAGGGAGAAGGGGCAGCCGAAACCAGCTTAGATATAGATAAGAAAATTTCAATTTTAGCGAGATTCAAGGTGAAAAATAGTACAAACAATAAACTTGCGAGAGTAGAAGAAACTCAACAAGTAAAAGCCAATACAAAGCATACTTTAGTAGCTTGAAATAAATAGCTCATCGACTCATCTTTATTTGAGACAGACTCGAAATAAGCTAACTCAACATGAATGGTAACAAAGGATGTATAACTAACACTACTATAAACAAAATCTTTAAAGATACAAACAGCTAACCGATGGATTACGATACTCAGATTTGAATGTAAAAGGAGCAGAAACCATAAAGAAGGAAGAAGAGGCAGTAAACTACTCAATGAAACAGGAAGACATTAATAACCAATCTCAACGCCAAATGGGGTCATCAAATCCCAAGGAAGAAAGACTGAAAATGAAAATAAATAAATTATGAGTGAACATACTGTTGACACCCAATTTTGGACCTTCACGTTATAGATCGCACCTGCTGCTTGTCTTCTTCCTTAACACGTTGCGAAAACCCAGAAACAACGTACGATCCAGCAAACCCGGAAACTAGTTGGTTTCTGTTTTGTTTTTGCTTGAAAATGAGTAAGAATCAAATTTTAATAAAGTTTCTTTTAGTATTAGATGGTAGTTGTTAGATTCGTTGGCTCGAAACTAGTTGGTTTCTGTTTTGTTTTTGCTTGAAATGGTTTCATATTCATTTGGTTTCAAATGTTAAGTGTATAGGTTGTTTAAATAGATTTCTTTACCATTTTAGGTGTTACAACTTGCAGTATCATACTTAATGGATGATGTATGTCAGTTTAGCTTACTTAGCATTTGTTTGAAGTTAGGCTAATCATCCTTAAAACTAGAGGGGACAAGGTTGTTTTGGTTTGATAATACGACTATTTAACACTGGTTTATAACTAGTTTGGTCTCCTTATACTGTAGATGTAAAATCTTGTTTGGAAACTTTTTTCAAAACCAATCAAACTTGGAGAAAAGTTCCCAACACTTCTTGTTATTTTTCTCCATTGCTTCTAATTTATGTTGAAAGAATGATACCCGAGTTAGTGCTCAAAGGCTTTCACTGGTTGGTCTCTATTTGCATATGAGGATATATGTTCTATTTCTCTTTTGTTTATGCTGAAAATTTCTTTAGTCATGTCTTGTTGTGTTTTATACTAAAGATGTTGTTCTTGTGAAATAGTTTAAGTGTCAATGCTAATCTTATTACTCTTTATTCGCATGTGACATTGGCCGAGTCTATTTTGGACTCCATTCTTGCATTTCATTGAATTGTATCTCCCCTCGAGTCTGCTCTGGTCATTGCTGGAAAATTGGAAGCTGAAACAGTCCTCGGAAAGTCGAAAAATGGGCTGTATGCGGCCTGTATACAGCAGAATACACTGATATACAGACCAATATACAGCCCATATATATTTGGTATACGTGATACAGGTTGAAAGGCAGGATTACAGGGAAAAGGGAGCAGAATTATAGGTCTCGGGAGCTGAAAAAATGGATTGTATACACTGGTATGCATATCTTGTATATACAGGTATACATATCTTGTATACACTGGTATACATGAGCCAAAGCGCAAGTGTAACAACAACAAGTTTGGCCCAAAAGGGGCCCAAATTCATCTTCTCCTTCATTCTCCTAGATTATTTAATTGTGATTATTTATTGTTAGTTTTTTTTACTAACTCTAACTTTAAATAACTTAATTGAATTCTCCAAAAGACGAACCATATTCTTTATGTTAGTTTATTTTAATAAAATTCATTTTTATCAACTCTTAATACTTTTATTGAATAACTCTAGTCAAAACTTTTTTATTTATTCTTCATTTAATTTAAAATAGTTCTCATACTTTTAATTAATCAATTCGATTTAAATTATTAATTTTTAAGTAAATTTTAATTAATCTAGTTTTGTTAAATTTCTAATCACTTGTAATTAAATTCAAATATTTTAATTAAGGTCCCCCTTTCTAAAAAAATCAAAAATTGTTCTTTGTTTAACTATTTTTTTAAGCTAATATTAAAAGTCATTTTTATAATCATTTTTCTAAAAAAAAATAAAAATAGTCAAAATATATTCTAACCAACTCGTAGGATAACCGCGTGTTAGCGGGCGCTTCAAATGCCTTAAAAACCTTCTTGAACCGTAAATAAGAACCTCTTACCAATTTTCTCTAAATTTATAAAGATTTAATCTGTTAATCTTTTTAAATTAAGTTTTCTTAATTTCTTTAAAAAATTAAGTGGCGACTCTTTTCTAAATATTTTTCTCAAATTGTTTTATACTTAGAACATTTCAAAAAGTGATTTTTCTAAAGATAGTAAAATTACAGCATAACACATACCATCAACGACTACTGATTCACAACCAACAAACAGTCGAAATACACCCAGAATCATAACATTTAGCCGCTTTAACAATCATGAATCAAGCAATCGACACATTAAGAATAAAAGAGACATGGACTGAGATAGAGGTTACCTTTTATAATGCAACAAACTGAGAAAAATGAGTAGGGGAACAGCCTTCTATGACCACAATAACGATAATTTCCGAGAAGGTTTTTGAACGAACAAGATAGTAATGCTATGGCTCGAACCAATATTTTTCTATGTTTTGAAGTGTATTTCGTATGTATTTTTGGATCTATTTCTAGATAAGCTATTTTTTTGTTGTATCACTCAAAAACACAACCACAACAAAGAAAGGAGAAAGGGGTATATAAATGGGAGAAACCAGGGTTCAGTTTTTTTAGGGGAAAAGAGAGGGATCCAGATAAGAATTAGGGCAAAATCTGAATTTGAATTTCAAACCTTTTCTCTCTTGGATCAGGAATAGATGATCCTTCATCAATTTTTAGCAGCTTTCCAATAGATTTTCAGGGATTTGGAGGCCAAGGGAAGCAAAGAAGACCACTAAAACTGTTGTAAATTCTCGAGGAAAGCTGAAAAGGGGTGAGGCAGAGCCTGAGGCGTGTTGCTCTATTCTTGCCATTTTGGGGAAGAAGAAGACGACGTGTGTTGTAGTGCTTGCTGCCGTTTGAAATTGCGTATGTGTTTTGGAATTATTAGAATTGTCGTTGGAATCACTGGGTATATTGTACACGCTGTTAGCTGCTGTGTATTGTTGATGTTTCTGGGTCTCTATCGCTGTGTTGCTGCTTCTGTTAATGTTGGAGATGGGCTGTCGTTGTGGCTGTAAACGTCTGGGTTCTTTTGTTGAATGAGAATTGGGTCGGGTCGAGTTGTTGCTGCTATTTGGATAGGGATTGGGCTGCACAATCGGAGGAGATGAATTGGGCCACTGAAAATTGGTTAGAATTGTCGAGAATTGGTTAGTTGGACTGGAAATAGGTTGAGTATTAAGAGTGGACAATTTATTTGAAAGAGTGAAAGACCCAAAATATTCTGAAAAATTGAGTTAAAGATTGGGCAAGCTACTAGATAAAATTGTAATAGATAAATAGCCCAATGAAATGCAAATGTATCCAAATTGAATTTAATCGGTGAATTTGGCTAAAAATTTAAATAGGACGAATTAATATAAATTAATTAATGAGCTTCTTAATCTTAACAAAATGAAATAATTAATTTAATTACAACTAATCAACTCAAAACTATAACCATAATTTAAACTAAACTAAGTTAATAAAATATTTAACTAAAACGTAAAATCTTTTGAGATGATTTTTTAATATACATAAAATATACTAATTATATACATATTTATTATTTAAAAAATATTATAAAAGATTACAATCACTTTGAAATATATTTTGAATTTTTATAAAACTAATTATTCCAAATCTTTTGAAAGTAAGAAACTCAAAAATTAATCCATATCGTGGAGGGTAAAAATTGGATGTCAACAACTGTCACTCGTTTGACTTGGATTGATGGAAGAAATTCAAGGTAAATGAAATTGACGAATCCAATTTTGACCGACCATATTCTCCATCTTTCAGAAAAGGGATTTCGGTACGGATTTTAGGAATTATGACCGAACCCCGGAGCTATATGAGAATTCAAGCCACCTGTAGTTTGATACGCTTGGTTTAACACACGATTCTGAAAGAATTCAAAAGCTATCCTGATATCGAATTATGAAAAGACCAGAATGCTCGGGAATAAGACTTAAGAGAGAATGTCGGAATATAGTCGAGTTTTCAACATTGATCCCGCCTACATATCCTTAAACCTAGGGAATCAGGGTGTTTGTAGTTCGACTCGATCGGTTGAAAAGGAAATCTAGTATGCCAAGATATCCTTCGGTTGGGAAGAGTGACAAATAAGTCGAGTATGAAAAAGAGGCTTGCAACCTCTCAGCCATGAATGTGGCGCGCTTCACACTCATAAGTAAGAACTTACACAAACATAATTTTCAGAGCTCTTGGTGTATTGTCACTCGGATTGGAAAGTTACCTCCGGTGAAAACCAAAATTTTCCGAATGCAAAACTGAAATCGATAAACCTAAATAAAAACCCACATGCCTTCTAATAGGGGTGTGGTTTGATTGTGGTGGAAGTCTCTCTTCAGCTCGCGTCCTAAGTGTTTGACATTCCTCTTTGGACTATGTCCAGTTCGCTGCTAAGAAAAAGTTCCACGTTGTGCTGCATCCTTTTTGATGTCATCCGCACCTGTGGTTCATTTGAGAATTCATCCTCTTGGATGATCTCGACAAAGACTGAGATAAAACTCATTAGTATAAATATAATTCAAATGGAGAGATAATATCTTTTACCATGTCAACACTTAGTCGTTCTCTTTGAATACTTAACGTCAGCTTCTTCCAGTTTGACGTAGAGTAAATAACATTATATCTCATATTTACAATGCAATTCTTCAGTGTACTCTTCTTTTTATATCGAAGTAATAAGAAATAGATTGATGTAATATGTTGATGGATCTTTTGATGACGTTCTTGCAATGAAGATAATGATAATGATGCCTTACTGGATAATGATAATGATAACGATTTTCTTGCGATGGAATGAAGTTGGTGCCTCACTGGGAAATGAGATGAATATGATGCCTCATTGGGAAATGCTGATGATGTCTCACTGGGAAATATCGATGATGCCTCACTGGGCAATGAGATGAAGATGACTTTTCGGTGCTGAATGAAGATAATGACATGAATGACCCTCTGGGTAAGGATATTATCTTTCTGATAATGCAACATGAATGACCCTCTAGGTAGTGGTATCATCTCATTCGACAATACAATATAAATGACCCTCTGGATAGTGGTATCATCTCATTCGATAATACAATACAAATGACCCTCTAGGTGAAGATATTATCACGCTTGATGATACCATGTAGATGAATATCCTCCAAATATTTCCAGCTGCTGTAAAATGACAATATTACTTTTCTTCGAGGTTTTCATTTTTTCCATCTTCAAAAAATTGTATGTTCATTGTGGATCTCACCTCACTGAGAATTTGAGTGAAATGATGCTACTCACATTCCGAATTTCCTTTGGTATCAGAAGCGTAAAAACTTTTCCTGCATTCACAGAAAAATTGTTAGTTTTAAATGAACTGATTAGTGTCGATCTCTTTGGCTGTCTGCTTCTTGTCTTGCTATCTCCGCTTGATTGCTCCGATCTCCATCTTCTTGATAGATAAGACAAAATATTTTATGCAAAATATTTGAAACATATAGAAAAAGTCTTAAAGAAAAACAGGTTTTCAAAAATCCATATTTAAAAAAGGGTATTGTCAACTGTCATGCCACGTCAAGCTTAATGAACACCTTTGGGTTGATGCTTCGAGGTATATCTACTAACTTGTTAGAAATATTTTGAGGATTCTTGAAGCTCGAGCGATTTGACTTTTGGAATGCAAAGATTGTTGAAGTTGACTTCTGATCTCTTTATGGCGCTGGGGATCACTTGAAGTTACTTCCAAACTCCTGATCAGGCTGGAGTTATTCGAAGTTGTCTTTGAAATTTTGATGAAGCCTGATGAAATTTTTGAGGTCATCTTCAAAAATTTCTGTCTTAGTTAAATGTCTTGGCGTATTTCAAACTGTCGATGGATTACTCATGTAATTTCTGAGATCTTCTCAAATTTTTTATCCCAGTTGCAAATCTTGATGCACTTTGAGTCTTGACTTGTTGGGGAGATCTTCTTTTTGAGAACTTTTAAGCCCCTCTCAAAATTCTATCCTGGAATCTATTGTAAAGAAAAATAGAAATCTCACGGGAGATATGACCTAACCGTTGTGGCGCCTACGTATCCCGTTGAGGCAGGAATCAGGTCAAATGTAGTTTCCCTATTGAGGATTAACAGGAATAGAAACATTTAATTAGAAAACGACCGAGGCCGACACAGGCCCCGTACGTATCTCACTCTTGATAAAGGAAAATATTAAAAAGGAATAAAGGGGTGACTGAGGCCGACAGAGGCCACCTAGATATCTCATTCTTGAGAATTCAGGTCAAACGTAGTTCATTGTAAGAGAAAAAAATTAAAAGGAATAAAGAGATGACCGAAGCCAACAAAGGCCGCTTATGTATCTCATCCTTGAGAATTTAGGTCAGACGTAGTTCATTACAAAGGGATAAAATTCTAAACATAAGCGGTTACAAGCACATAAAAGCGAGTACAAGGAAAAGACAAAAATATCAACTGAATCTTCAAACATAATATCTCTTGACAACATCTGAATTGATCGGTGTTGGCCACTCTGTACCATCCATATCTGATAAGATTAAGGCACCTCCAGATAGCACTTTGTGAACTATGTATGGTCCTTGCCAATTTGGTGCAAATTTCCCTTTGTAATCATCCTGGTGCGGAAAAATACGTTTGAGAACCAATTAACCAATTTCAAATATTCTGGCTCGCACCCTTTTATTGAAATCACGAATCATTCTCTGTTGATATAGTTGACCATGACAAACAACAACCATTCTCTTTTCATCGATCAACGCCAAATGATTTATTCGCTCGCGAACCCAATCGGCATTACTCAATTCGAATTCTTGAATGATTCTCAACGAAGGTATTTCAACTTCGGCAGGTATAAATGCCCCAGTTCCATATACTAACAAGTACGGAGTTGCTCCAATTGTTGTCGTGACAGTCGTTCTGTAACCCAACAAAGCGTATGGCAACATCTCATGCCAACCTCTGTGATTGTCAATCATTTTCCTTACGATCTTCTTGATGTTCTTGTTGGTGGCTTCTATAGATCTATTTATTTGAGGACGATAAGCGGTTGAGTTTCGGTGAGTAATCTTGAATTGCTCACATATCTCCTTCATCAAGTGGTTGTTAAAGTTTGCTCCATTATCAGTAATGATGGAACCTGGTATCCCAAACCTGCATATATTAGATTGTTGCGCACGAAATCAACTACAACTTTCTTGGTTACTGACTTATACGAGGTTGCTTCCACCCACTTGGTAAATTAGTCGATGACAACTAAAATGAATCTGTGTCCGTTAGAGGCGGTTGACTTTATTGGACTAATGACATCCATGCCCCAAGCTACAAATGGCCAAGGTGAACTCATAACATTGAGTTCGTGATGCGGTACTCGAATCAAATCTCCATGCACTTGACATTTATGACATTTTTGCACGAACTTGCAACAATCATGCTCCATAGTCATCCAAAAATAACCGGCTCGAAGGATTTTTTTCGCGAAGGTGAGCCCATTCATATGAGTACCACAAACCTCGACATGTATCTGTTCATGAAGCTTCACCACTTCAATAGCATCAATGCATCTGAGAAGACCTAAATCTGGAGTCCTCCTATAAAAGATTTCCCCACTTGGAAAGAAATTGTTAGCCATACGACGTATTGCCTTCTTTTGATTGAATGTTGCATTTTCATGATAAGTTTTGGTTTCCAAGTACTTCTTTATGTCAAAATACCAAAGTAACCCATCTGGTTCCGCTTCAACATGCGAACAATGAACAAGTTGCTCTTTCACATCTATATCTAGAGAATCAATATAACTTGTATCCGGATGTTTGATCATTGAGGAAATGGTGGAAAGAGCATCGGCCAATTTGTTCTGTATCCTGAGAGTGTGCCTAAATTCAATCTTACTGAATCTTCTACACAACTTTTGTATATACTGCACATACGGTGTGATCTTTGGGTTCTTTATGGTCCACTCTCCTAGAACTTGGTGAATTAGCAAATCTGAATCTCCAATTACCAGCAACTCATGAACGTTCATATGGATTGCCATCTTCAAACCAAGGATGCAAGCTTCATATTCAGCCATGTTGTTTGTGCAATTTAATCAAAGTTTAGCCGCCATAGGATAGTGCTGACCGGATTCTGATACTAAGACCGCTCCGATACCCTCCAACCAGGGTATGCTTCAGAAATGTCCTCTCCCATAAAATCCATTTCTTCATCCGGGAAGTAAATTTTGAGTGGTTCATATTCTTCATCAACTTGATTCTCTGCGAGATGATCAACTAAGGCTTGTACTTTTATCGCCTTTTGAGTCACATACACAATATTGAAGGAGGAGGTAACTCTTGAATCGTCTTGATTTTGGAAGTATCCAGCTCAATTCCCCTTCTACTAACTATAAATCCCAAAAATTTTCCCGCTGGCACTCCGAAAGCATATTTGGCGGGATTCAATTTAAAATTATACCGACGCAGGTGATCAAAGAACTTCCTCAAGTGGGTCAAGTGTTCCGAACTCTGGCGGGACTTGATGATGACATCATCCACATATACCTTAATCTCTTTATGAATCATATCATGGAAAATAGTTTTCATGACCCTCATGTTAGTAGCACCGACATTCTTGAGGCCAAAGGGCATCACCCGGTAATGATACACACCCCAAGGCATGATGAAAATTGTCTTTTCTCCGTCTTCTTCATCCACCGGGTTCTGGTGATAGCCCGCAAAACAATCCACAAATGACTCCATTTCATGCTCGGCATAATTATCAATGATAATATGAATGTTTGACAACAAATAATTATCCTTTAGGCTAGCTTTGTTGAGATCTCTATAATCCACACAAATTCTGATCTTTCCGTCCTTCTTAGCTACTGGAATAATGTTTGCTAGCCAGGTCGTATATTGGGTCACTTCCACAACTTTAGACTCAATTTGCTTGGTAATCTCCTCTTTGATCTTTAAACTCAACTCTAGTTGAAATTCTGAGTTTTCTGATTTACTGGACTAAAATCTGGATTGATCAGCAATTTGTGAGAAACAATGTATGTACTCAGTCATGGCATATCATTATAACACCAAACAAATATGTCGATATACTCTCTGAGCATACAGACAATGTCCTATCTTTGAGCTTCAGTCAAGTGAACACTGATTCTCACTTCTTTAACACAATCTTCATTTCCTAAATTCACGACTTCTGTTTCTTCCAGATTTGGCTTATGTTGGTTCTCAAACTGTCTAAAATCCTCGGTAACATGCTCGGATATCTTAGTCTTATCGTCATAGTTCTCACGCCATTCATCATCTACCTCATTTTGTTCATTCAACTTGTGACATGACATGATGTTGGCAGATTTTAAATTACTATTACTGAAATTATAAACAAACATAGTTAGATAAGTAAAATAAATAAATAAGCAAATTTTACGATAACAGAGGCTTCCATTTAAATAAAAAAAAGAGTACAAACTTTGGCCATGACCAAGGGTCAATTTTCCTTTTCAAACATCATAAGGGAATTTAAAACTTGATTAATAGAAACTGCATAAAGGGTGGGTCTCGAGCCTCTTCCGGACTACCACCAATTTTAAAGGAAACAGAAAAACATGTCTTTTCTATCAAGACAGACGGGGAATCGAGAGTGGTGTAGAGGTCCAATTAGGCACTTGTTCCTCCTATTCAACATCACAAATGCCTAATATCTCGGTCACCTCATTGATGATGGCATCAACTTCTTCAAAAAGATTCCAGATTCCTTTCCTGAGACTGTTACCATCAACATACTCCCGCACAGGAAACGACTGATATAAGTGAGGTATTGGCTTGGTCAACATATCCCAAGCCAAATTGGAACCTGTTGACAGGAATCTGAATAGGCTCAACAAACCCTGGAAAGTACCTTTCCAATCTGAAACCTGGTTGAAAAGTAGTTCTAAGCATGATAGTGGCTATCATCCTGTAAACAAAAAGCATAAGAGGCTACAGAACCAAATCATCCCCGGTGGCATTCACTATCTCTACCGTGTAGAAATCAGAACCTCTAGTGATCTCATCGACAATCAGGGCATATCCATTTGAATAACGTCCTTCACCATAAATGACCAATTCATGATCATTCCATATGAACTTCAGTACCCCTCGACCATATGGATCCATGATCTCCCCAATAGCAAGTTATAGCCGATGTTGATATCCATCACTTGAAATTCAACACTAAACTCTTTAGGGCCCACTTGAATCCCTAAATTCACCGCTCCCAATGTGTCTCTTTGTCTTCCGTCAAAATCCATTACGTTGACTTGGTCCCGGTGAGCCTTCCCCAAGTTAAAATTTAACTATTTGAGAGTCGATAATGGACAAATATTAAGACCAAATCCGTCATCAACCAAGACACGATTTATAATCTTCTCGATACTTGATGGTGACATCCAAAGCCTTATTCTGCATTGCACCTTCAAACGGTAGCTATTTATCACAAAAGCTGATGTGGTGCCTCCGGATGACTTGACTTACCATAGCCGCCAGATTATCATTGTTTGTACCCACAGGCAAATAAGTGTCATCCAAAGCCTTCATCAGGGCTTGTGTGTGCAGTTGTGAACTCATCAACAAGTCCCACACAGAGATTTGAGCCGGTGTCTTCTCCAAATGCTTCACGATGTTTCAGTCCTTTGGCTGCATTTTCTGCCAAACTCTTCCACCTCAGCCTCGTTGATCGGCCTTTTCTGTTGGTCCTTCTTGTGACATCCCTGAGCCAATTCTTCCTAAGTGTAACACCTACCAGATCTGGTCATGCCTTGAGTGACAACAGTTTCAATCACGAACCTCTCTTGCGTAGGAATTTCCCTTGGCACCAAAGCAACAACTTCTTGGGGTGTCATAATCATAAATTCCTGTTTCTCCTCTATGAACAATAAAGCCACAACTTTCTCGAGGCCATCTGGATTGGCCAGGACTATTGACTTGGTTTCACACCAATCGTCTTCCATCTCTATCATATTGATAGCGATGCCTCTATGATTTGGCAAATGATTATTGTTGACGTTGGATGCAACAGTCTGGAGAGTGACCATTTTCTGGTATATCAAGTCCTGGATCTTGTGCTTCAAATTAATATAGTCTTTAGTATCGTGTCCAATGCTGTTAGAATGATTAACACATGTTTGATCGGCTCTAAAAAATCTAGAGCTCGTATCAACTGGTTTAGGCCTAATCAAATAAATTATGCCTGCCGCAGTCAATCGTTCGAACAATTTTGTTTGGCTTTCAATAAGATGATTAAAATTTCTAGCAGGCTTCTTTTCAAAGCGTGGATGGAGGGATCATAATTTCTTTGTTGAGGGGGAGGAACTTGACGATGCGGGTGTTTGAAACCTTGGGTATGAATGGGTTTGGTAGTTTGGATGTGAAGCTTGGTAATTTGGTGGAGTATTTTGGTAATATGGAGGTGGAGATTGATATACGGGGGAAGATCTTGGTAATTTGTTTGAATGTTTGAGCAGTTAAGGAACAAAGCTTGATAGTTTAGGTGGACATTTTGATACTGTGGGGGTGGAGTTTGATAGCTTGGAGGGGGATTTTTGATATTGGGAGGGGTTCTTTGGTAGTGGGAATGTGGAGTCTGGTAATCGGATTGAGCATAACAAATCGGATACAAATTTTGTGGAGTTCGGGGATAGCCTCTGTAGGCAAATATTTTCTGGCATGTTTATTCCTCCGAACGTATAGGAAACAAAAGACACATCTTCTCTCTTCTTCTCTAATAATCCAGAATATCTGGTTAAGTCAGCGACATGGGCAATCTTCCTCGATAGTCTCACCTACCTTGACTATCTCTATAAATTTTTCTCCAATGAGAAACATTATCATGTCGTAATATTTTGTCTCTTGAATATGTACAAATATTTCAATAATTACTTTTTCCGACATGGAAGGTCGGACCCTAGCTGCTTTCTTTCCCCATCTATATGCATACTCACGGTAACTCTCAGTTGACTTCTGTCTGATCTTCTCTAAAGAGTATCGGTAAGGAACAATCTCTACATTGTAGGTAAATCATTCGAAGAAATCTTTAACCAGCGCATTCTAGATAGACGCTTCATTTATTGGGAAGTAAACCATTCCAACGCTTCCCACTTAAACTTCGGCTAAAGAGCCACATTAACAAGGCTTCATTTTTTCCAATTCCTATGGGTTGGTCACAGTAGGCACTCAACTGAACCAAAGGGTTACGAGTTCCTCCAAAAGTGTTGAACTTTGGCACCTTGAACCCTTCCGGAAGGTCCAAATTTGGATGGATGCATAGATCTTCAGAATTCAATCCAGCGACCTCAGGAGTATAATGCAACTCCTTCATAGCTTTCCTCATCTCTTCCTTTATATTCTGCTTTGCCACTTCTTCCTTAGCCCGTCACTCTTTTTCCTGCTCCTCGTAATGATCGAGTTCGGAACAATTAGCATAAGGTTCATTATGGATTGGGGTTTGGAAAGTAGTTTTTGGAAGCAAGGGTTGAGCGGTGGAAGGGTTTTGGGTGTTTTGAAGGGCTTGGTATATCTGAGGGAAAGCTTGAGGATTGGTATTTTAATTTAGAGGATGGAAAAAGTTTGAGCATTGTTCGCATTTTGGTTTAGAGGAGCAGGCGGTTCTTGATAAGAAGCGGTGGCGTGATGGGGATTTGAGGTAGTTAAGTCAATGGTAGAGGGATGTTGAGCAGGGTTAGAGGGTGGGTTACAGACATGTTCCGCGTTTGAATTCGAAGGAGGAAAGTAAAGTGGAGGCCTTCCATCGCCTGAAGTGTTGACAACGAAATCTGGATTTGGAAAATCTTGCTTTCTCTGCTTCTCAACCCTTATATCGGCAATCTGTTGCATTAATTGCACAATTAACTAGTTTTGTTCAGTGGCAGAGGGCTGAACTACAACAACTTCAGTCAGGACAATCTATTCACAGTTGACAACCATTGTTGCTTTTTCTTTTAGTGGATTTCGATCAGGGAAGAAATCTTTAGGAGCTTTGGATCTCGTGAAGTAAGGATGCTCGGCCAGCTTATCAACACATATCAGTTCTAAGTACATGTAAAAGAAAAACAACTCAAAGGCAAATCTGCTAGTTTTAGTTCATGATACATGATGCAAAATATCACATAGAAAACATATAAACGTATAACAGTTGCTCTGTTTGAGGACATGTTAACCCATGAGTAACAGAAACTGATTTAAATAAGCAGGAATTTGCTTATTTGATTTTGAGACTAGTGAATCAGGAAGGTTGACTTGCGTTGAGCTAAGGTCTTCCCTTTGCATCTTTCGGAATTTGTCGATGTGAACTCACTATTTCCTTGTCGAATGAAGGGGAAAATAATTTTTTAAAAGATAGGGGCCAGACCTTGAAAGGCGGCCCACGTATCTCGTGAAGGAGAAATCAGTACCTACGTAGTTCGACTCGTACAAGGATGATTTGGTTTCTTCATTCATTTACTACTTTATTACAATAAAAATGAAATCTCGTAGCGGATAAAATATGCCTTCTTAAGGCTTCTTCTTCTAGTTTGCCAAGTTCTCTTTGTCGTAACGGTAACGGGGAGGGTACTTGATCTGTATACTTCCTTTGTTTATCAGTGACTCCACATAATAACATAACAATGTTGTGATCTCCGGTGCCATGATAAGGGCGTGTTTCAGTGGTTTCACTTCCAAAGGCAAAGGCCATTCTTGCCATCTTTTTGGCAGGGGTCAAGATCCCACCTCGAACCAACTTAAGGTAGATGCCCAGATACGAGTCCTCAAAATCCCTGAAGTCGTGATGGTAGATCAAAGTATTCTCTGTGACCAGCATGCTGAGCTTCGATTGATCACAAGTAAGGACAGTGTGGGCCCCTCACATATAGCTGATTCTCCCGCTACTGATCAAGTCATGAATCACAGTCCTTAATTCCATGCATTCATCTGTGGTGTGACTTTTTTGGTTCTGATGGTAGGCGCACTTCTTATACGCGTCTTTAGGTTCAACCTTGGAAGTGGATCCCTTGATGGGATGTAAGGTGCCTATAGCCTGAAGAGTTTGATAAATGAGGGCACATGAAATGACTTCAGAGCCCAAGTTATAATCCCAATCGTACACTTAGATGGTGATGTTTTCATTCTCTTCTTTCAGTTGCCCTAAGAAAAGGGTCACATCATCAATTTCTCTCTTAGGTTTTTCCTCAGCAACTTTAGGCTTAATGTCTTCAGTTAACCTCTTCTACGAGGAAATGGTATTATTCACGCAACTTCTTGATCTCGAGTGCTTTGTCATCTTTCTTCTTCAAAGTTTTGGCTATCTTTTCGTCGACCATAGTCAATTTTTCTCTTTGTTATCTCAATCTTCATGTCCATTGCAACAATTTTAGTTAGTGTGACTGCAGTGGCAAAGTCCACCTCTATGGTCGTTTTCTCAGCTTCCCAAATCTCTTGATTGAGCTGGTGCACTTTCAACATCAATTCTTCATCAGTCTATTCAACCTCAGCATCCTGATTTCTGTCCATCTTAGCAGCAAATTTAACCTTTCCTGAGATGGTAGGGTAGGCTTTTAGGAGTTGGTAACGGAAATCGGTTTTAACTGAGAAACTCAAGAATCAAAGAGTATTTTGGTCGAACATTGAGATAGTGACTTGCATTTTGTATTTGTGGGGATTTTCAGAAAAAAAATCGAAAAAGGATTGGCTAAAATGTCCTCATTCAAAGCAACATATTCACATACACAGTTAAAGCACACAAACCGATATTGTGCATCCTAAAAAAGTAGGGGACCCTTTTATGCCAAGGGTAGGCCTAGCGAATTTGAAAGATGTAAGTGTAGAATTAAAACCATTTCATTACCCAAAACAAATTTCGCATATAAATAAGGTTTCAAAAAAGTGAAAATAAAACGGGGAATAATTCGGGATAAGGAAAAATACAAAAGAAAAGGCCCACGCAGGGGTCATTTAAGAAAAGTACATAAAACTGAAATACGAAAAAGATCAAGACCACGTAGGAAGAAATAACTGCAAATACATAAAGAAAAACCCACGCAGGGGCGAAATCTACTAAGAGGCTCCCGATGGTCCCGCTTCTGATCTGTTCCTCTTGTTCTACCCCAAGGTGTGACAGAGCTTGTACTGAGCCATCAACCAATATGCATCACATCTGTGCCCTTTCTCTTCCCAGTTTCCAAACCTCGTGCCTTCTTTCTGTTCTTCCATCCAAGAGTCGAGTTCTCCCAGATTGCTTCTTAGATCCTCTAATTCTTGAGTCAAGCCCTCTGTGGTGTGTTTATCCTCCTCTTGCTTTCAAAGGAATTCATCATGCATTTCCCGTGCTTCATTTTTGACTCGCCCCAATTCTATTCTTGCCTTAGACTCTTTGTCTTCTAGGCTGCGATAAATATTTGGGACTGAAAAGGAAAGGCTTTGTTATGTCGTAATTTTACTATCTTTAGAAAAATCACTTTTTGAAATGTTCTAAGTATAAACAATTTAAGAAAATACTTAGAAAAAAGTCGTCACTTAATTTTTAAAAGAAATTAAGAAAACTTGATTTAAAAAGACTCTAACAGATTAAGTCTTTATAAATTTAGAGAAATAGGTAAGAGGTTCTCATTTACACTTCAAGAAGGTTTTTAAAGCATTTGAAGTGCCCGCTAACACGCGGTTATCCTACGACTTGACTAAAAATATTTGATTATTTTTTAGAAAAATGATTCAACATGAAAAAAAATAATTTACAATATTCGATTAACTTTGAGAAAATTGTCAAACAGAGAAACACATTATTTAATTTTTAAGAAAAGAGGATTTTAATTAAACCAATTTGGTTAATTAAAGCATGAAAACTATTTTTGAATTAATTGAAGAATAAATAAAAAGTTTTACTAACTTTTGAGAAAATGACTAAGTAAGGAAAAAAAACATTTTTTTAAAGTTTATTTGAGAAAAATAATCTAACTTAAAACAATTTTAAAATGAGTAAAATCTTATTAAGTGAAGAAGCATTAAAGAACATATCTTTTTTAAGAACAAAAGGTTTAACTTAATAAAAGATATAAAATTTGACCAATATACTTGATTAATAAAATAAATGAACACAACAAAAAAAAATGTATTTAAAGTAAACCAACACAAAGAAAATAACTCATCTTTTGGGGAAGCTAATTAAGTTAATTAATAATTCTAAAGTCGGAGTTAGTAATAAATAAAGAAAAAAAAAGAACAAACAACAAATAATGATAATTAAATAAGTTAAGAGTAAAGGAGAAATTAAATTTGGGCCTTTCTTGGGCCAAATTCGCTGCTACCTTTGGGGTTTAACCCAATTCCCGTTTTTCGTATACGCCGGCTGTATATCAGTGTATATCAGCTCTTTCCATGTATTTCTTGCTTCCGAATACCTGTACTTCGTCTCAGCCCTATATTTTCACATTTTGACCTGCATATTGATGTATACTGGATGTATACAGCCCATCTTAGGGCCTTCGGACACATGTAATCTGAATTTCCATCCCTGTATTTTCGTTCTACTGCCTTGGCTTACTCGATAAGGGGTAAAATTGGGCCTTTGGCCCAACGAGGAGATGCAAGGGTAGGAGATAGGAGTTCATGTTGAACTCGGAGCAAATTTGACATGTAAAAAGAGCAAGGAAATGAAGATTAATATTTAAAATAATAACATAACAGTGCATTAAAATGAAACTACACAACTTATGGTTAAATGAATTATTGCAATGATCTTTAATAAACATAATGGGGCTATGATGAACTAGCAGGGAAGAATAACAAGGACTTACTAGATTCAATTAACACCACAACATAGAAATACATTTAAATTAGCCCAGGCCACTACTTTAACAAAAAGAGACATCCATAAACAAACAGATAGCATGACTGAAATTCCCTTTACATTAGCAAAAACCGGACAATTAAAAACAATATGGCAAACAAGATTGATGTATCACTTACCTACATTAATTAGGCACCAAAAATGCATTCAATTTCTTTAAAGGAAAAAAGAAGTGTCTTGAGACAATGAAACCCAACTACTATATTCCTAACAATTCTAAAATGACAACTACCTAATAACTAATAAGTCATACAAGTGATTTGGCTGAAAAATAAATGCTAAGGGAGAAGATGGGATCTAATAAGGAAGGTAACAAACAATAAGTTAAATGAATATGGAATTGAAAACCCAAGACAAGAACAACTTCGAACAACCCAGAAATTTGAACTTAAACAGCCTCCTTTTACTCAAAACAAACACATTAATGTTAATGTCACAAATAAACTTAAACAAATATTATTACGATAAGTTGAGCACTTTAGCAGGAAGGGTCAATAATTTGTGAGACGAGTAACAAAACAAGATTGAATCTTTTATATTACAGTGACTTACGATGCAAATTAGTAGTAGCAAATAATTAATCCGAATCTATAACATGTTCATGAAAGTAGCATTTAGAACCAGTCGCATTGCATTATCAAACCAAACAACCTTAACACATAGGACTCGATGCATATTCAGAAGTAAGCGAATAATAGGAATATGAGCTAAGTTAGAACAAGATTATGGTGAGCTACAAGCATAACATCAGTAGCTGAAATACAAGAGAAACACAACCAGCATTCAAATCATCTAAGAACATAAATAACTCCTATGGGATTAAGTTAACCATGGCGAGAGGCTATTATGACACATCAAAATGGCAAAGAAGACAACCAAAATGCACCGACAAATAGTGAAAAAATAAAATGATACCCAACATGCTCAAAGTCGAAACCAAATGTACAGTAGATTATTTCGAGCCAAATTAAACAAAGATTCGGCTAGCTTTAAACATACAATCCTGCCAATGAATCTAACTACCAACACATGATCCCAAAGGAACTTTATCAATATGTTACTTCATGCTTACGGTCCAAAAATTCATAGGAAAAACGAAGCTGAGGCAAAGAAACCCAACTGTTATTCATAGCAGAACCTTTACCAAATATTAAATACATAACACACCATATTGAAGCGGAAATAAGAAGGGGCGATTTTTTTTTTGGGGGGGGGGGCGGGGGGCGGCATCCATTGAAGAGATTCAAAGAATTTATTTCCACTTTTCAAAGCCAAA